>NW_019028746.1:0-12723 GCF_000150535.2 Carica papaya | reverse complement strand
TGATAGATAAAGGGATGAGGCAGGGCGTACTATTGTCATTTCTCAACCCCTCCCAAGCTAATAATTCAGTTCTTACCATCCCGGCCATAGCCCAACTGATGCCTAAGAGATTGAACACAGAACACTATAAACTGAAGGTGAAAGGACACCAAAGCATAATGTGATTGCTGGACTCTGCATCATATTTCATCTATTATATTTTTTAAATTTAATAATTACTGATTACATAATGTGAAGAGTATTAAGAACTTTTCCACATTTTACCATTGAAAAAATCACCAAAACATAACTTCGCATAATTCTATGAAAACATGAGTACATTTTGGATATATTAAAAACATCTTTTTATAAATACAAATAAAAAATCATATCTTATTACGAATGAAGGAGTAAATTACAAAAGAATCCCTGTTTTAGGGCCTAATTACAAACAGGTTTATTAGTTTAAAAAATTACAATCTAGTTCCTGTTTTTTGAATAAACATTACAACATAATCCAATGAAACAAACATTAAAATGACCACTAATGCACAAACCGGACCTTTTTTTATTCTCAAGAGGACACAAAAAAAACACCTCAGAAAGAAAATACTAACTGCGTGAAGAATTTTGAACAAATTGATGAGAGAGCCTGGGAAATGCAATTGAGAAACTTGATTGGAATCTGGTTTGTAGAAATCTGATTTGAAATTTTGTAAGTGTTAATGTGAGTTTACTAAGCTTTGATTGTTTGGATGATTTGTAAAAAAATATAAGCAATACAATATGACCCTTTCTTTCACGTTAAAACTTCACAAACCGTACAAAGAATATAAAATATGCAAATCCATATAAATATTCTTTTTTCAAAATTTTTAAATCAAATTTGTATACACCAAATTCCAATCAAACTTCTTCAAGTTTCTGCTGAGCATATCCATCGAATGTTCCCCAAAACCTCTCCAATTTCAGTCAAAAATTTTCAGTAAAAAATTTTCAATTTTCTTTAAGATTTCATGTTTTTAGAAGACTTACTCGTGAGTTATCTTGGGGTGAAAAAACCTATTTTTGTTTTAGCAGTGATTTTAATGTTTGTTAGTTCATTAAACTGAATAGTAATGTTTTCTCAAAACTCAAGAACTAAGGTGTAATTTTTTCTTTTTCTAGTGAACTTAGTTGCAATTAGTCCCAAAACCCAGGAACTCTTGTGTAATTTGCCTTAATTAAAATTAACATTATAAAACAGGACCTTTATAATTTTTTTGTTAGTTTGACAGTTAATTGACCATGATTAATATTTTCCCATCATTGATAACACATATAAGATGACTAAATTGCCTTATTCTTTCTCTCTTCTTTTCCTCCACTTACACCCACCTGCTCCTCTATTGCCACCAAGACCCTTATGCAAAATCACCTCCACAGAAACTATCTCTTCTGTCTTTCTTGCAATTCCTCTCTCCATATGTCTCTTCATCTTCCTTGGGCGACTACGACATCCATGACATAACCTCCTCCATCTCCATCATCCATCTCTCTCCCTCATGGTCAACTGCAAAGCACCCCAAATATGTTTCTCCTGGATTCCCAACAGCTACATGACCAATGAGGTGGTCGTCAAGTGATACTAATTCAATACTTCAAGCAAGAGATTCCGGATTTGACAATCGAAAAACTAACTCATAGCCTCCTAAAATGGGATCTTACTTGGAAAATTGTTGGACAAATCGCATTTTAATGAGATTGTTATAACGGGCTCATTCTAAGAGCAGTACCTATGACTCAACTGAACATTCCATGGTGGAGAAGGCACTCCATTAGTAACACACATGAGAAGTAGCCATCTCGGTAGCTCTTGTTCCTCCTTTTTACCCCTTTGGCCTTTGTTGCATGGACTACAACTCCATTCCTACAAGGATGCATATTAGATTCCCAAGTCTTAGTCCAAAATTGTACCTATATTGATAAGACATTGCAAACAAACAGGAACGATTGAACCCAACAGTTTGTAGCCTTATCATCAACTCAGGCAGAGCTCACCTACCATCATACTATGGAGATCAATTTATTTTTGCAATTTTTTCACTTTTTATTAAATTAGTAATTCTGAAATTGGATACACTAATTTTGTAATTATTAAAATTAGAAATATATATTTCTAGATTATTATATTAATATATTTTAAGATTATTGCAATCACTAAATTAATATTTTAATTTACTAATTCAAGAGTATTATAACAATTATTTTACATTTTACTATCCTACTCAAACGCTTACTCAACTTTCTCAAACAGTAAAATTAGTTTAATCCTTCCCCTACTTATTAATACCTTACACGACCCCATTCGACTATGCTATCATACCACACCCAAATTGCCCAATCTAGCCCACATTCAAAAAGAAAAAATATAAAGAAATAAAGAAAAGTGGAAGTTATGATGTCATTTGAATGAAGTAAAAGAAAAAAAACTAAAACAACCACAAATAAAGAATAAATAGAGCTATTATCTATGATTGAATTATATTTGTTTGAGGCATGATTTGTCAATAATATACACTGAAATAAAAAGAATAAGATACACTGAATATGAAAAAAATATATAGAAAAAAAGAAAAATAATATAATAATCAATAACCGAAAAGACAACCTAGAAGGCTAAAATCATAGTTTTATTTAAATATCATGGCCTTGCATTCTGCTATTGCGAAGCTCTAGAACCAAAATATATTTCTATCAGTAACACTTTCTAAAGATTTCACATTGTTCTCAAGTATCTTTAGGACCAGAAAATAAAGAGTGCACCTATGGCAATTCACATAAGCAATTTCATACGGCTATATCAGTAGACAAATTATAAACTGTTTAAGACTTCAATGCACACTCCTTTGCACTTTTGGGAGATCCAAAATTTGCATAATTCAAATATCATTCAAGACTATTAATAGATTACTTTCACTTTATGGATAAGAATACTTTACTTCCTCTGTATGGGTTTTCTTAAATTATGAAAAAAAAATAAAAACAAAAATAAACATAAAGAATCTCATAAATTTGTAAAACATGATCCTTTAGAAAAGTAACAAATAGCATAAACATTTCAATCAACCTGTGAACAGAAATATCATCACCTTATATGCTTTCCACCTTATTATTCATCTACACAAAATGAGCAATGCTAAAAGAAAAAATCTTTAAATTTAAACCAATACAACACTCACCTGTCCCCATCTGTGATGATCTTTTTAGGTGAAAATGCATTATCCGGTATTACTGGACCACTTAAGAACTTTTGTTGCTCCAAAATGATATGACGCGGTAACGAGCTACTTTGGACTGAATTTTCACCATCATTTCTCCCCACTTTCTGGGAACAGGGTTCCACTTGTTGACTTGGTAAGAATTTGCTGTCTGGAATTTAAGGGAGCAGGAGCAGTCCCTTTCCAATTGGGATTAGTGGCACCATCTTCATCTTCACCAACATCAAAACAGCTTCTGCAGTAAAAGTTAGTGGCATAATTAAAGGAGGAAGAAAGATGATAAAGATCTTCAAAGATGTGAAAACTTTAAAACAATATCTTGAGATAAATGAGGCTCAGCCTTCTCAAAAAGAGCGAAAAAAGAAATGAGGCTATCAGCAAAGGAACAGCAAGTATAAGTAAGAAAGCAATTGTACTTGAGCGCCTGAAGAGGCTTAATGGGAAATGAAGCAAGTGAACTCTCCAAATCACGAAGATCATTGAGCCCATCCTGAAACAAGCATCAGGTGAATATCAAATGCTGGGGGACAAGTTACAGCCAAGGAACACTAGCAAGGTCCTTTTTTTTCTGGAGAAGCATAAGGAGAATCACCAAAAATTAAAAGAAATTCAAGAGTAGAAGAGCTCTATAGTAAATAATACCTCCAGATGGTGTGCGGTGGCTGAAATATTAGCCCTTTCAGGGGATGACCTCTCCGCTGGAAGTACAAATTCATGGTACCTGCTGCTTTCCTTCCTGCCAACATCTGGTTCTTCTGCATTTGGCATGACATCATTATCTTGAATCTGCAAGCCACCATGTTTATTACGAAAATGATTTCATCAATGAACCACTTTTTTCCTCCAAAATAACTGACTATACTAACTAAAATCATATTAGAAACTTACAAGGGCAGCCTGGCATTTTAGATCCTCAAGGTTGAAATTCCAAGCGCTAATTCCTCTAATATACTCTTGCTGCAAAGTGACAAAAACTCAAACCCAGAACAAAACAAAGATTCTGGTAACAAATTGTCCTTGTTCCTCTTATTTACTCGTTTTGGGAAAGAGCCCTCTTTATACACTCGGTTGGAAAATGTCTTGTTCATTAAAACCAGACTAGTCTATGAACATTTAATATATATGATGAAATTGTCATTCTCACCTGTGATAAATGTTCTTTATCCTCGTAAAGATTTTTATTCTGCATAAGAAGATTAGCTTCTTTCGCCTGAAAATTAGACGAGAAATCAAATTATACAAACAAATCCCTTCTGACGGAGCTTGCAAACTAGAAAAATACAATTGAGCATAAGCAAGATACCTTTAGCATCCTGAAACGTTCACCTAATGGAGCAAGGCCCTCAATAATTGAACGAGCCAAATAATCATTTGAGCGAGCATGTTTAAAGAAAGGATGCTTTAAAAGCCTTTCTGAAGTAGGACGCTTTTTAGGATCCTTCACTAGGCAAGCGGCCACCATCTCCTTGAAAGACTGTAAAAGTATCTAACCTTCAGAAGAGCATCATGACCTATATAACAGTCAAGCTTTTATTAAACACACAAACCTTAGAGAACCTTTTGTCCCTTTCATAATCAAGACCTGGAGGTGCATTTTGCAAGGTCATCAGCAAAACCTGCACAGAGAAGATAATTGGAAAAGATCAACTAACAAAGCACTAATAACAGAGATCAGTACATCAACAGAAAATCAGAAAATTTACTTTCATTGGTGGATATTTGGAAAAAGGGGCATGACCATGAGCAAGTTCAAGTGCTGTTATTCCAAACGACCAGATATCTGCTCTGGTAACATAAACAAATCTTAGGACTATAACCAAACAAAACCAACAATGAACATCATGAAGAAAACATTTTTTAAAAAATACACATAAGAACCCACTCACTTAAAGTCATATCCGTGCAACTGCTGCATAACTTCAGGTGCCATCCTAAGGGAAAACATGCCATTATGGAACTCTTTATAACAATCCATTAACTTATTAACATCATATAAATAAGTGATAAGATTGCCATACTTAATCCAAAATTGTAAAACACTTGAAAGGAAATACCAGCAAGGGGTTCCGACAAAAGTATTTCTTGAACGTTGTCTATCCCCAGTATCAAACATGCAAGCTGATACACCAAAATCTGCTAACTTGACTGCACCATTAGAATCAATTAAAATGTTCCCAGCCTGTCACCAGAATAATGAACGTAAATCAGAAATGCAATTCCATCCCCAAAATGGAGAGGGGAAAATGAGAACAGATACAGAGACTAAATAACAGTATGTTATAACATTTAACCAAGCTTGACTCCCATACAAAACAACTAAGCAGATCTAAATCCAAAACAGAAGTTAACAGTCCAAACACGAGATATGAGTATAATGGATCATATATCAGAAAATATAAAAAATTCCTTGCACATTTACTAATCTTCTCAAATCTTCTCAGACGCATAGAAAGTAATTTTCTTGAGGCAAATTCTAATACTAAGATTTAATGTTGCATCATATACAATATTATGAATTAACACAATTACTATGCAAAGGACTCTGGGGCAAAAGAATATTCCAAGTAAGCCAGTGGCTTGCAGCTAAATTCAATACCTTCACATCTCTATGGATGTGCCCATGGAAGTGAAGATAAACCAGAGCTCTGAGAACCTCCCGCAGTAAAGTAGCAATAACAGGCTCTTCAAATCCTTCTGGATAAGCAGATTTCATTATATGAAGGCAAGATCCCCCAGCCATGTATGGCATCACAACCCAGAGGTGATGACCAGCAGTGAAAGAACAATGGGCCCGTAACAAATTAGGATGATCAATCCAGCTCATTGTCTGTACCTCTCGGCGGATACCATCCTGCATTAATGGTATAGAATATTTATAAAAATGAATAAAGCAGCACTATCTCTTAATACAATGGTGAGACTGAGACTTATAACAAGCATCAGAAGTAAATGAATAATTTCATTTCTTAATGCTCCAAGATATATACTGTTGCAGAGGGAACAAAGGAAACAAAATTAAACATGAGACTCTGTACCATCTATCAGTCTCAGTTTTAGTTACCAATCTACAATGGCTTTGGTACAAAAATTAGAACAAAAAAATGAATTAAGGCTTTATTTTATTTGCAAGGATATGTAAGAAGTAAAAGACAATAACAAAATGAGTTTTTTAACCATTGCCCTGAACTGGTACGTCAATGTGTGCCCGTGGTGATATAAGAGATGGGTATGCCCATATATGTGAGGCAAAAAGGGATAGAGAGAGAGAGAGAGAGAGAGAGAGAGAAGAGAGAGAACAAAGGCAAGAAAACAATCATAACCAAGCTGTTACCTGTCTAATGGCCAATAAACACAAGTATCTCAAGCTACCAATGAAAGAAATAGCCGCATACTTACGAGATCGTTGTTACATTTCTCGAGATCAAGAACCTTGATAGCAACTATCTCATTAAGCGGAATACATAAAGCTCTGTAGACAGTGGCACTGACACCCTCACCAACTTCTTCATATAATTTATATTCTCCTGCATCAACGGGATATCTTTTTTCTGAAGCATGCTCCATATTTTCTTCTTTATAGCAAACCATTCACACCCTCTTTACCCCAACAGGATCTGAAAAACATAAATGAAATGTAGGTTGGAGAAGTGAGAGTCAGTACAATGCGTGCTTTCTTCCAATTTGTTAGCATTTTCCCTTCCTTCAGGGCAAAGCAGAATGGCATTCCACAGACTTCATTAACAACTTCTCACCAACACTTGTTCTAGCAACAGTATGTGAATCCTATCAGGCACTTTGTAGTCTGTGATTGAACTGTCAACCTAGAAGGAAATATATCCTCCCAAGGTCGTAAGCCTATCAATTAGCCTGCAGCCTCCTATGCAAAATCGTAGAGTATGCTTTCGGACTCTAATCTGACAAATACATCCCAAACCCAGCAAAACTATCTTTGCATACAAAAACTGAAGAATCAATATCGATCCGAGATAATAAGATGACAAAGCAAAGTGATGATATGGACAGTTCCGAACCTGCAAAAGAAGATGAGATTAATACAGAAACAAAGACAAAAATAATTTTTCCGATGTGGCATAACCATGAACTGCTGCTGCCGCAGCTGCTACAACGACAATAATAAATTATTACTACTGCTTCTAATAACAACAACTCTTCTGATACTCCCCTACTTCCTCAATGCATAAGGACAGTTTTTATATGCATTTAACGTAACGAACAGGGACAAGTTTTCGGGAAAAAAAAAAAAAAAAAAAAAGAATAAGTCCAAAGAACGAATGCTCATCCAGTAGAACAAATTTTAAGGAAAGTCCCCATCACATAATTTGAAACAAAATATTCCAGTACAGCTGGAAAAGATTTCTGCTAAACTGAGTGAAGTTTCCATAATCATTTCGTAAAACAGTACATCGTTATTAAATATTAAAAAAAAGGAGCTTGAAAAATGCTCTCAGAAAATGTCTGGCTGACATCATTTACTTCTAAATACAGAATAGTTCTTTTTTTGTTAAATTCAGGTAAAACGAACAAAGCTAACGGCCTTCTAAATGGACCTCTCTAAATCCGAATCAAACGACAACATACAAAAAAAAATTAATAGTCTTCGATTATCCATTAATACCAGCGGTCCAATTAGCCAGTCTAAATCTCTATATTCAATCTCCAGTTCATGGAACAATCAAATCCTCACGTCTAATCCATCTCAAATCATCAAATAAATCTAATTCCTAAATTCACCTGATCAACCGAATTATAAATCCCTAAAAGAAGAATACATAAGCAAACAAATAGCATTTCCATAATTCCTAAATAAACACATAAAATTGATCGATAACATACAATTACGGTATCAAACCAAATAGACAGCAAGCATTTAAAAACCCAGGGTTAGGCAACGAAAACAAAACAAAAGCATAATCCTCCAGTTGAAGATACTGGAACTAGCATCGAAGAAGTCTGACCCGCTGAGGGACGACAAAAGAGAGAAACGACTTCGATGTAGTTGATTCTACTCGGCCTCCTCCTGCACACAAACGATACCGATGAATCGATGATGACGATATAACTGACAGAAGAGAGGTCTGTCAAGAGTCAGGTCCACGAGATCGAATCTTTCACCGTCTCAACCGAGAAAATTAGAAAAACAGAAAATAAGTGAAATAAATAAAGTTCTACCCCTTTTTATTTCTGCTTTTCTTTATTTATTTTCCTCTCCCTCTCTACCTCGACTGGGAACTAGAGAGAGCAAGGGAAAAGAAAGAGGAACGAGAGAAATGGATGGAAGTTATGTGAGAAAATTAACTGTAGAATAAATATGTCGTGAGAAGTTAGGTGACTTGTTATGGTTTTCTAGAAGCTGAATGAATCACGAGTTTTGTTTATATCGTCGATTTTATCGGTTGAGGGAAATGAGGAGAGGGGAAGAGGCAATATATCGTGAAAGCGGAGCTGATTGCGTCACCGGAGGAGGCACCTTAGAGTCAACCATGATGGGTGACTGGATAATATAGTTGCAAAGTGAATATCTCTTTCTTTTCTTTTTCCTTTTTCTTTTGTTCTCCTGATTTTTTTTCAACTTTTAATTTTTGTGTCATATTCTTTGGTATAAGTTATATTTTAGGTTGATAATTATTTTAAATGATTTATAGGTTAGCATATAGTAGCATAATCTCAAATACTTAAATCCTTTTGTAATTATTTGCATGAACCTTTATATATGAAAAAGTCATTTTGTATAGTTATAAGGCGCAATTATATACATGAACTTTTGTATATGAAAAAATTTATTTATTTTTTTATCATATTATTTTTTTATTACGTCTATCTATATTTTGAATATTAACATAAAAAATGTTAAAAATATATTTTGAATGAATTCGAATTTCTGATTTTAATAACTAATAAAATTTAAATTATCTTTTAATTAAAGTAACTTTATTCTACCTGAACTCTTATGTTTTAGTTGCTTGATATGTAAAAGTTAGTAATAAGGTATATAATTAAATTAGTTTTACTCGTATCTTCACTTTTTTAATAATATTTTTTTATATACATATTAATAAATAATTTCACTCTATGTTATATTTTAAGGTGATAATTATTTTAAATGATTTATAGTTTAGTAGATAGTAGCATGATCTCAACTACTTAAATCGTTTTGCACAGTTAACAATGTGTAATTATTTGCATAAACTTTTCTATATGAGAAATTCTTTTTTTTTTGGTCATGTTGTTCTTCTATTGATTCTAACTATATATGTTTTGATTACTAACGTACAAAAAAATTAAAACGTTAAAAAAATATTTTAAATGAATTCGAATCACTGATTTTAATAACAAATAAAATTTAAATTGTGTTTCAATCAAAATAACTTCATTTTCATTGAACTCTTAGAATTTAGTTATTTGATGTGTAAAAGTTAGTTTTATGGTATATAATTAAATTAAGAATAGGAAATGCATTAATATTAACTACATATTAATAATATTGTTATCGATCACAAACTTAAAAAGTAATTAGATATCACAATCTAATTTTTAATTCACTATGTGCTGGTAAAGAGAATTTTTTTCAAAAAGAAAAACCGAATTTTTTATCATTTTTATGAAATACGCAATTAACTAAACTTAGAAATTTTGTGTTTTTTCAAGTGTTAATGCTGCATTTAATTTGGAGTTATCCAAAAATAAAATTGTTAGAATTGTCTATCTGCATGCATGTATATACTATCAAGGGCATTTGCTTCGCATGAAGTTTTTATATTACATTTCGGATAGAGTTTTGAATAGTAGGTTGACATATTACGAGTTCCTATTTAAGACTCCATGCCAACACATATGTAGATATATTTAACTGCATTTTAATGAATAATATTTTGTTATATATTTCATATTTTCTCGATATATCTCATTTCAAAAAATGTAATATGTACTCAAACATAGAATATGCAACCAACAAGAAAATGAAAATATTAGTTAAAGAGAATTTGTGTTGTATGCTATAAGAATCGTATACGATAGCAAGGATATTATATATATTACTTTCATATTATTGAGAGAGTTGAGCTAGTTAAAAACTTAGTTACAAATTAACAATATTTCAATCAATATTGAACGCTAACTCTTTTTTAAAGTTGAGTACAACTTGTTAAAAAACTTATTATCATTGCCCTTGAGTGGAATGCATGAACCCATTCCTAAACCTTCATAAAACAGGAAAATACTTTTTATAAAATAATAAATTATAATCTTTAAACCTCAACATCACCCAAAATAAAGAAAAATATTTTTGGAGTGTCTTTCCTACTTTTTTTCCTCCACAAACCAACATTTCATATAAGATGTATGCATACTTAAAAATCAAACTATATAAGAAAAGCTTCTAAAAATAAACCCCCTAGCTACACACCTAAAATACATTAACTCATAAAACTTCAAAAAAAAAATTATAAGAATGGAGAAGTACCATTAAGAGATTCTTTTCACCTATATTCTCAAATAAAAATTTAAACGTTCATTTACTTAAAGAATCTAAATACAAAATTTTAAACCTAATAATACTTGTCGTTTCTAAGTGACTTAAGAAAGAAATTTTATTAATAGCACGTAAAAACATCATATCATCTTATAATAGCTTGGTTCCATAGTCAAAACTAGGAAATTACTCTATTTATCAAGTGTGAGAGAGTATTTTAAGGTTCAACCTTTGTATCACACAACTGTATTACTATTCCATATTTAGCGTCTTAGGAGTACAAAAGAAGACTTACATTTTTTATTAACTCGAAGAAGATAGAGAAATCGACAGTGCAAGACAACTTTAAATATGTACCTCTTCATTTCACAACTTTTTGGTATTATTTAAGTTCATGATCTTAAAAAGGTATAGATAAGACTCAAGTGCTAGCCTAAAAAATTTGATATCGAATCGTTATTCAAAAATTTGAGAAATCCATAATTAGAATATACCATGACATTCAAGATCCCTTACATGATATCCTCAGTTATCCTTATGTCAATTATGAGTATAAAAATTAGGTATATTATAGAACAAATATTAAGTATTGAAGACTATCGACTAAAAAATTAATCTCTTAATACTTTATATTTATTAGATATTTTCAAAGATCTTAATATCTTAAGTTCCTAGAAGATAGAATTTAACAATTAGTTTATTTGTTACAGTGGTCAAAGAGTGCAAAAGAATAATGTGCATGAAATTTTAAAAGCAAGATTTAAAGTGTTGATTAAATAAAGATGCAAAAAAGGTAAAATATATAGAAAATAAAAATAAGGTATCCGTATATTACAACTCTCCGTTCCTAAAAACATATAATAAATAAAACATTATGAAAATAAATATAATAATAAAGTACAAAAAAAAAAAGCAAACTAAATCAATGATGTGAATAAACTTAGCTCAATGTTATGAAAAGAAGGAAACAACAAGATTTGGTCTACACGACACGATCATTGTTAAATACTAAATATATTAATTTACCATTTTTCTCATATCTTAATTATTATTTTGCTTTTAAATAAAATAACGAATAATTTTATAAAAAAATAAAAGAAAAAAAAATACGTTTCATATGAAATTTGATGTGGGCACAAACAAAATTGTTCACGAATAAAAAATTAAATTAGACTGAAATTAAAAATTAAAAAAATCGAGAAAGTTGAAAAGAGTTCGAACCAAAGATTGGACCTGTCTCTATTTGGTCTGGTCTAGCCTTGGCCAAAAATCTAGTTCCACCCGTATCCATATCAAAAGTAGATCAAAATAATTTATATACTAATATAAAAAAATATATATTTATATTATTAATGTAATGTGTAGAATATATATTGTATGTTTTTTTTTTTAAGGAATAACATATACGTTATATATACATGTTAGGTAATTATGGTGGGCATGGAGGGAGAGAGAAGAGAAATAAGAGAGAAGATGAAGAAGAAAGAAAGGATGAAGATGTGCGGTCGTGCGGCTACGACTGCAACTGTACAGTTATATGCAGCTGCTCGACAACGTGAAAAGTGGGAGAAAGAAAATATGAAAATGAAATGTTGTTATATGTACACACACACACAAAAGCACATATAGATACATATATATAGTTATTATTATACATGCACCCATTAAAAAATATATATATAAATTTATACCTGCCTGATACTAAAAAGTCTTTATCCATGTAAAAACTTCTACATGCACATTTATCCATTTTTTGAGTCCTAAGAAATCATATAAATTATTTAAATAAATAACTAAAACTTAAATTAAAATTTTTATGTAATAACAAAAACAAAATATAATTTAAAATAATATTCAAATATAATAACGTAGAATAGTATTATAACAATACAATACTAAAAATTTACTTATCAAAATTTGATTAATTTGAGTAAAATTATAATAAAATTAACAATTATTTATTATATACAGAAAAATAATATTATAAAAATATCG
>NW_019028745.1:0-12716 GCF_000150535.2 Carica papaya | reverse complement strand
TAAGTGGAAATAATGCATTGATTCTTCCCTCGACTTGCAGGGATTGATGGTGTTGGACTTGGACTGATAAGGCAGCACAATAAACTTGGAAAGTAAGCTTTTGTAATTGAATTGCAGAGAGTTAATCCATACAAGTGTATGCACCATCTACCGACTCATTTTTTGTTTAACTAATGCTTATCCTGTGTAATCCATTACATTTCTGTCCTTTTTACCTCGGGTAAAGGATTTTTGATATATGGTGCTTGCATATTCCAGTACACGATCGAACCACATTTACAGGTTTTCTCTCTTTCTTTTTCTCTTTCATTTTCAGCTCAAATTACTAGATACTTGTTTTGACGGTAGAATGAATGTTTAAAGAAGTTGAAGTTCATTGTGATGCAGTACTTGATCTCTCTATCTCTCTCTTTCTCTCTCTCTCTCTCTCTCTCCGATAGAATAATAATCTAACGCTTACAGATCTAGTGAAGTTGGTTGAAAGAGCTGTAAGGTCTGAAAATTTTCGTTCACCCGGTCGGCCTATATATATTGTTGGAGAATCTCTTGGGGGATGCATTGCGCTAGCTGTTGCAGCTCGTAACCATGATATTGATCTTGTATTAATTTTGGCAAACCCAGGTGAACTTTTTTATTTTTTTGTGTGAATTTTTTATTCACTGGAAGTCAGCATATTGTTATTCCTATATGGAAGTTTTGGATATTCAAGTAAAACCAACAGTCATTGGTTGACTTCAAACGTCAAAAGTATGGATCTGCAAGTTTTCATGTCTTGTGAAAAAAGACCAATAAGAATTTGGATAAATAGATTTTTAGAAGTGATTTTGGTTAGTCATTTGGGTCTTAGATAGTCGACCATTCAACCATTATTTTACATAGAATTGGAGTTCGTAGAAGTTCTTGATTTCAGATGTGGCAATCTCGTCCTTGTTTCTTCTATTACTCATTTTTCATTTATTTATTGAAAAACCTTCATGTTAACCTTGGACCTGATTTTATAGCTGAAAATTTAAGGATTCATCAGATCAGATGCGTTGAGAAGAAACAGGACCAAGAAAACTGACTACTATTCATATAAGAGTTCTCATAAATATGTAGGGACATGAATTGCTTCATAGAATCGTAAATTGTGTTCTTCTTGCAGCTACATCATTTGGCAGTTCAGTACTGCAAGCTCTTTCAGCTCTATCAAAAGGCATTCCAGACCTACTAAACTTTTCCATTCCTTATATGCTCAGTTCAATCACAGGTTTGTTTTCTTTGTTCTATTGCTTCTAGTTCTGTCCCGCTAAGTTGTGTATATAATGAAAACATATCTTCTTCGTCATTATTAACATCCAGCTCTAAATCATTTTTACTGCCTTCCTATTATTCATTGATTAGTTTCTTTTTTTTGCTTTGGAGGAAGCATCTCGAGGTTTACTCTTCTAACTTTTATTATATTGAGAAAATTATTGTTACGTTATTATATGGGCCAGGATTATGCCTAAGAAGGTTGGCCTGTACACTTTAATTGATCTAAATAAAATTTTATCTGAAAAATTATTAAATATATGATTATTAAATTCTATACAAGTTTAAGTTATAAATTATCAATAATTTAAATATGAGATATTAAGAATGTAGTAATTTGGATCTAAAAAATTATTGAATTATTTGGATTGTAATTTATAATTGTGATATGTGATTTTGATGAGAACATTAAGAATCTAAAATAGAGATTATAATACTCCAATCTCATATCCAAAAATATGCAATCACTGAGTTTTATATAAGAGTTTGTTTGAATTTTTGAATGCCAGTGTTTAGTTCAAAAAGTTGTTGAACCAATAGTAATTGGGTACAGGACTTTACACTATACACATAATTTTTTGATAAAAATCTGATATAGGTCGATTAAATAGTCACCAGTCTACCATGTTACTGTGGATCAGATCCATTCAATAATTTCTGTATTAAAATATTTGGTCATATTGACATGCACTCTGGTGTTGAAATCTAAAAAAATGTGACATTGCAAAGTCCATGATGCTTTTTTATTTAGAAGAAAAGTTTTGAATTTGAAATAAGATTTTTACTTTTATGGCTAAATCATAATTGAAAACAGTATTACTAAGGAAAAACTGGTAAAATAAAATCCTCTTGTGAAACTTTTAACAGTCTAATACATGAGCATCTTGCAGATCGAAGTGCTAGGTATGAGGTAGTAACTGATTCATACAATATATTTAGGTGCTCCTTTGAAAATGGTGATGACTAGCTGGGTGAAGGGACTTCCTCTGAGGCAAACAATTGGAGAATTATTTGAGGATTTGGTAACAGTTTCATCATACTCTTCTGTAAGTTGCGATTATGAAACATGAATTTCTAGCAAGTAGCAATATCATAGGAATTTTCATTTTACTGTCTTTTATTTCCATTTTTTTAAAATGCTGCGATTTTGTTTAAAAGCTCAGAAGTTGGTGAAGCTTTAAAGAAGAAGGATTTTCTCTGTTGGGAGTTCAAGATGTTAAATGGGCTGGGGCGTGAGGTTTCGTCCAGCTTAACATGAACTGTGCCAGGCATATTCATGGTTCCAGTAATCAGACTCTGTTTGTCTTCCCACGAGTTAAAAATAATATTCTTAATTATTATTAGTTTAAAAATTAATATACTAAGTTAATATGACCGATTAAAGTAATACTTCTAGATTAATTATTAAATATGATAAGGAAACAAACTCTTTATAAGGAGGATTGTCAAAAAAAAAAAATCCTTGATAGAAATTAGGAAGGGAATTAAAAGGAAAAGATCTTTCTTAAAAATTAAAAAGAGATTTGTCAAAGTCAAATAATTAATTCATGCATAAAATCGAGGACTCAATAATTAAAAACTTAATATTTTTTACTCTGTTTCCTGTATATATATGTGTATTGTATTTGAGTCCAAATTACAGAGAAAAATAAATTATTTATTGCCTGAGCCTAATCCAGGCATAAAGTCAACGGCCTTGGTCCACAGGTGTCTTGAGTCAGTCCGGGCCACACCACACCCATCTTTCTTACCTGTTTCTTTTAAGTTCTGGTTCACAACTACGAGCTTTTGTGACGTTGGACTGATCCATCCATAAAGCAGCTGGTCCATTTGACACCATGAGTCTGGTCTGAGCCATATTCTGACAATGCCTTCATCCCAATTAATCCCATTTCACAATGTCATAGCATGACACGCAATTTAATCTTCACACAGAATTTGAATGATGGAACTCAGATTCAATCTCACGAGTTGATTCTCCTAAGTTGCTTCTTTTTTGTTCTCTCATCCTATGTTTGCATGATGCAATTAACAGGTTCTGTCTAATATTTTACCGGTAGAAACACTAGAATGGAAGCTACAGATGCTTAATTCGGCATCCATATTTGCCAATTCACAGCTTGATCGCGTGAAAGCACAGACATTGATACTTTCCAGGTTACTACTCTTTGGTACAATTGACTGCATGCATTTTAAGTTTTTGAAAAAGCCGAGTTTCACATCTTTCTTTCATCAAATTACTAAGCACGTCTTCATTGAAAGCCTATTTTACAATTCTAGGCATCCTCAACCTGTATGTACCTTTGTGGAGCTTTGTCTTCATGTAACTCTCGAATAGTGATGACAAGAATTTGCAGACAAAAAGATCCGTAGTTCCTTAGTAGTATGCAAGGCCAAGAAGCACCTCATGAAACAAGTAAAACTGTCAAAATGAGCAGATTTGATGCCCTTTACTGAAGTAAAGTATCATGGAAAGTTGCTATGAATAACTCTTGGAGTTTAGGTACATTTTACGCTGATCATATAAAGACACCATATGTAGGGCTCTGCTACTACCTTCCAAATACTTTCATCTTTGCCGTCTAGAGCTTGTGAAATAGAGTGTGAACACAGTATGGAATAGTCAAACATCACTCTGTATCAGAGATTTCCTTATTTGCGGTCTAGAGCTTGAATGATGAAATAGAGTGTGAACCAAGTGACGAATAGTCAAATATCACTTTGTGTCGGATATGTAGACAGTGAATGGAATTTAAATGACAGCTGTTTGTTGGCTTGAGTCATTCCATATCAATACTTTTATTATTACGTGATACTTATGTCTCGCATTGGGTTACAGCATATTTTGTTTAGTTTGTTATTCTTTCCAAATAAAGAGGCAGCTCACTCTATTCCTTTCTAGTGGAAATGATCAGTTGCTACCCAATAAAGAGGAAGGAAAAAGGCTACGTCAAGTACTGGAAAAATGTGAGATCCGTAACTTCCGTGGTAGTGGTCATTTTCTCTTCTTGGTAGGACATGATGATCTCTCTTTGTACACATTATCTATCTCAAAAAAGTGTATGTCTGATACATAATGTATTTGTTTCCATCCATGTCAGGAGGATGGTTTTGATTTGGTGAGTGTTCTCAAGGGTGCTTATTTTTACCGTCGTGGAACAAAATTTGATTATGTTTCAGATTTTATGCCAGTGACCCACTCTGAATTCAATAAATTTTATGGGCGAACCAGGTAGTGGTATTCCCTTTAAAACTACGGCATGGTAGATTTTCTAATGTTATAATTAACACAGAACATATACTGGTTGCACGGTGAATAATGCCGAGCCAAATGTCCAGTTACTTGGGTCAAAGCAGTTCTTACATGAATTGATTAGATAGAGTTAAAATTATTAATGAGAAGGACTTCATATAGTAAAAAGAATACTTCTTATGCCTGTGGCTTAAGGGATTTGATCAGTTAATCTTAGTGGACAAACTTAAAGCATGCACATCCTTTTGATAGATAGTCTACACTCCTAACCTGAAAGTTTCCGAAATGATACTTTGCCATCAGATTCATATAAATTACAGCTGCAGACTTGATTTGTTTTAAATATCTAATCTCAAATGTTTCCCAGATTGCTTGAGATTCTTACCGGATCAGTGATGTTCTCAACTTCAGAAGATGGGAAGATTATGAAGGGTCTTAATGGAATCCCCTCAGAAGGACCCGTCCTAATTGTTGGACATCATATGTTACTGGGATTTGACTTGGTTTCCTTGCCTGATCGGTTTTTTGCTGAAAGAAATATTATTCTGAGAGGAATGGGACATCCCTTTATGTTTACAAGACTGAAAGATGGACTGTTACCTGATGTATCAAGATTGGATTCACGGAGGATGCAAGGTGGAGTTCCTGTATCAGCATATAACCTCCATAAACTTCTGTCATCCAATTCACATGTCCTGCTCTATCCAGGAGGCATTCGTGAGGCCATGCATAGGAAGGTAATATACACACTGCCTAGTATGTTTAATTTTTATTTCATTTCTAGATATTTCTTTACTTATTACAAGACTAAGCTTAATATATAGAATTACAACATAAAACGTTTATGCATGAACCACCTCCTGATACATCTTGAAGTACTTGAGGAACCAACAGAGACCTTATAAATCATATTGCCTTGCAAATGCAATGACTAAAAGCAGTTCATTGATGTTTCCTTTCCTAATTGAAGCCATGATCAGAGTAATTACTTTCACACCAGACAATATGGTGGCTTTATTGAGAAACGATCTCCGTGTTTGTACCGAAAATTAGTTGCCTTCTTTTATTACAAGATTCTCAATTAAACAAGGTCTGAGCCTTGAAGTCTAGAGTACATTCAATTTATTCCACAATTGTGATTTCCATACATTACAGGGTGAAGAGTACACGTTATTTTGGCCCAAAAATCCTGAGTTTGTAAGGATTGCAGCTAAATTTGGCGCCACGATAATACCATTTGGAGTTGTGGGAGCAGATGATGTTGCCCAAGTAAGCTAAATAACCTTTTCCCTAAAATTGTTTAAGATATTAGTTAGTTTCTGAGTGTAGGTATAATTTCTACTTTCAGTTGAGTTGCATATCTTTGAAATAATACTTACTGAGTCATGCTTACCACCACAAAGATGGTGGTTGAGTTCGGTCGGAGTCAGTCCTTCAAGTAGGAGGTCAACCTTTAGAAAACTAACTTTCAAAGGGTTTTGTTTATTTTTGGTTAACCTTTTATATTTTCAAATAAGATCATTTTTAAAGAATTCTTGAATCTCCTAGAGCTTGCTCTCCAAGCAATAATTGTTCTCAAATAGAATATCTCATAAAAGAGAGATAATTATACTAATGCCTGTTGTTTCTCTTTTTTCTTAGAAAAAAAAACCTGAATTAATAACTGCCTCCATTATTTAGAATAATGACGGATCCAGCCATGAGAGTATACATGCATGTTCTATGTTCGTGTATGTTCAGGTGATGGGCGAACACAAAGTGATTACAGCTCAATCACTCTTATCAAGTACAGGAAAATACACTCAATACTTTTCTGTCTTTTATCTATTTTGAGGACTTTCTCTGGTTGATTTCTGCTCTTTAATGGCAATTTTGTTCACCAAATTATTCTCGGGCACAGGTATTTTTTGATTACAATGACCAAATGAAGATTCCTTTTTTTAGATCTCTAATAGAAAGTCTAACAAGTGAGGCAGTCAAATTGAGGTATAGTTAGTAATGCCTTCTAACTTTTCAATCTTTGCAGTCTCGTCTTTGGTTTCTTTGTTATTCTATCCTTCTTGTTATGTCTTTAAAAATTTTGTCTTGTAATAATAACAGGGCTGATGCTGATGGAGAAATAGCTAATCAAGATCTGAATATACCTCTATTTTTTCCAAAGATTCCTGGCAGATTTTACTATTACTTTGGGACACCAATTAAGACCAAAGGTAGTTTTTTGATAAGTAGGAAATCAAAAAGTTGCTCTTAAACAAGCAAAATATGATATAATTTTATATATTAAGAATAATCTAGTGGTTAAATTGAGAAATATGGTAGAATTTGAAGGAGAAGTAGATTAAGCTATAATGCTAGGAAAAGTTATTAGGCAAAGGCAGAAGCCTTGACACACTGGCCTAAACCAGTCTTACAAGGCATGATCGTTAGTGATGATCACTGCTATGCTCTTTTTCATATTTGTAATAAAAGAAGAGAAGATTACATGGATACCGTCAGTACCAAGTTGTATGATTATCTACATGCAGAAGTTCATCAAGCCTACCGGGGGCAGATTGAAGTCTAGTAGTCCCCGGGGTTACAGCATGCATGAGTTTAGCTAGAAATTCCGTGCAAACATTCTTGTCCTCAGCTTGTGTTGAAGCTGTCCATGCAGTTTTGATTCTCAACAGAATTCTACAAAAATTCTTGATTAGTTCAAAATATAGCCTTTTTGTTTCAAATACCATAACTTCTGTTTCAAACATCATGATTCATTTGTAGATGAGGTCGTTGATCATACCAGTAGAAAATGAAATGAAATTCAAATATATATATATATATATATATATATTTCTAAATAAAGCTTTTGTAGTTTAAGTTGATTGGTCCAAATTTACTTGGTAAAGAATCCTTGTTGAATTTCAATCTTGGACGTACTGACCTCGTACTTTTACACTGACTGATCAAATTTTATGTGTAGGGAGAATGACCGAATTGAAAGACAAGGAGAAATCTGGTGAACTGTATGCACAAGTCAAGAATGAGGTAGAAAGGTGCATAGCTTTTTTGAAGGAGAAAAGAGAATATGATCCTTACAGGGGTTTATTATCTCGCCTAAAATATCAAGTCAGCCATGGCTTTGGATCTGAAGTTCCCACATTTGACATTTGAGTCACACACGTACAATGAAGTTGTATTATAATTTGGTTCTTTCAAATTAGAGTTGATGAAACCATTTTTAGATTAACTCGAAATTCATAATCTTCAGTTTTCCACTTTAAATTAAGAAGTTTGGTATAGATTTCTTTCTACACACATGGAAATTTAGTAGCATGTAAAAATTCAATATTTTCATTCCAATGCTTTATTTGTTCAATGGAAACAATATGCTTTAGGTAAATGTAATCGAGTCCTTTTACATTTATTATGTATAAATATCTTTTAACCACAATATATTCATTTGAGAATATCAAATAATGAAGGAGAGAGTTGTCAATTTCATACATAGATAACAAGAATTACCAACTTGTTTAATAGAAATTTAAACTAATCACAACCCTTAAACTTGGTGAAAACCATGATTAGAGAGAGCTAAGAACATGAGAAAGAACATGATTTTTGAATAAAATGACAATTCATTTGATGTGCTTTATATTTTCTGAACAAAAAAGATTATCTAAAAAAACAATTGTAATGCACAAAATTTTCTACCACCTCAAACGATGTGGGAATAGGATATAGTAATAGGGGAAAATGACGAACTGAGGGAGATATATATATATATATATATATATATTTGTGTCATAATACCTCTTTGTCATCTCCAATCAATAAATTGCACGTTCAATTTTGGAAGTATATGGAAGTTGTAAATGGAACTGAGTACAGGGCAAGTCAGTGATCAACCAAAAAATATTCTTGAAGAAGAAACAGTAAACCTTGATGTGTTTTTTTTGGCTTATCACCGATTGAACTGTACTCTTCACCAATTTGTAATATTTTATTTGAATGTATAATGTAATTGTATTTATAGTGTTTGTAAAGAATCTTCGTAATTAATAATATATCAAATTATACTTATATTTAAAATATAATCTACTAATAAAAAATAGTCTAATTAATATTATTAAATTTTAAAATTCAAATATTCTCAAAAGAAATCATACTCATCTTGATTACAAAAATTTTTGTATCATAATGTAATTGGGCTATAATATCTGATTTTTTTTTTCCTATCTTACAAGTTTACCTAGTATAGTAGTATGACAATTAAGCATATACATGATCATATTTGTTTTAAGTCACATATATGTTTACGTTTTGGGCATATATTTATATTTTGATCGAATAATTTATAAGTAATTTATAGAATATTGTTATTTGAATATTTTCAATATAACCAAGTTTGGAATTTAATAATAAGTAATCTCTGACGATATAACACAATTATAATTGAACTAATTTTGTTAAATTAATATTGACGTGTCTGATTCGTATCTTTAATATTTTATTAATCTAAATATTAATAATGATATTTCACTCTAATTAATTTTATGCTTTGAATCAGTAGTTATTATTAATTTATGGAAATATTATTTGCAAAATATGGAGTTAATGATTATTCTTATTATTGAAATTTAGTTTTCATTCCAATGCTTTATTTGTTCAACGGGAAACAATATGGTTTAGGTAAATGTATATATATATATATATATATATATCTTAATCAAAATATATTTATTTGAGAATATTTTTATATACAATAATATCTATTAGATTTTTAATAAAATAATCATTCTTTGAAAAATAAAATAATAAATATTTCAAAATTCTTTAATGATACTATTTTATTTTGCGGTGGTTAAGACTAAAAGTGTGAAAACCTTTTATGAGTTAGTGGTGTTTCTTTAAAGCCTTTAAGTCAAAAAGTTTTTATCGGCTGTTTCTAACTGCTGCATTATGCCTTCCTAATGCTTCTTTTATACAACATTTATAGAACCAATACATATATATATATATGTGTGTGTGTGTAAAATTAAGTAGGAAAACTGTAAACTCGTAAGAAATTAATGGAAAGCTAAAATATGAGATTTGAAAGATAAGAAAAAAAAATGTTTTTGTGAAGATTAAAAGATTAGAGAGGAAATTTTATAAATTGAGACAATTAAGAGAATGAAAATGAGATATATGGTCGAGTAGAAAATCGATGAACAACTACAAAAATTAGAAGAAAAAAAAAATCTCTTTAAAAGCAATAGAATTGTATTCAAAGAAAAACGAGAAAAAAAATAAGAACAAAAACATATATGACTAAAATAAACCGGAATCGAAGTAAATACATATATTAGCAGAAAAGTCTGGGAAATATTAGAATTTATCTACAATTTTAAGAAAGTAAAATAAGAAAGTTGGTATTTATATTAAATGATATGCTATGGTTTGAAGCAATCGTGATATTTAATATACCAATAGTATTGTAAGTTACTTTTATAGTTGGAAATTTTATCCGAAATATTTGTCAAGTATTTAACTCTGCAAAATTATGTTTGATGATATCTAGTATCGAAAGGCTAGTTCTTATTAAGATAGAAATGTAGAAAAATCGGTCCTCTAATACTTTAAAGCATGTTATCCTCAAATTTTATTTATTCTTATATTTTATATGAATAATAAAGACAAAGAACGTCAATATTAGTATCAAATAAGTAATAACAAGCTCCATAACTTTTTAAACGGGGTCCATAAACTAGGCAACAATATGGCTTTTGCATGGTTGAACGTGGTTGATTACTTTTAATAAAACTCTTAGAATTATACTTTCGAATTATTTATCAGGTTAACAAAATCTTCCTTCTCCCTTTATCTTATAAGAGATGTCGAACGTTACAAAGATGATAATTAATTTTTTAGGAAGATTGCAATATCATTATAAATTATTAATAAAAAATTTACTAACTTATATTCTTATTTAATTATGATAAGTATATATATATAATACAAGAAGAATGATAGCTTTGGGATGATCTATAATCTCATATATGATATTCTACATTATCTCTCATATGTTCCTGTAATATATTCTATATTAAAATGTACCTATATACAATTAGTTAACAATCTTGCACAACCAAAGTAATGTCTTATCCTCCATCAAGCACTCAAACTTGTTCAGTAGAGAATAAAACTGGTCATAACCTAAAACTTTGATAAAGTTGTTTAATAGTTGAAGAGACATAGGCCATGCAACCTTATAGTAAGACTATAAACATTCTCAAAGAAAATAATAACGGGTTTAATGTTCTTTTATGTTTATGATGCATGCAGTTTAGAACAACAATGTAGGGTAGCTTCATATTATTGTAGATAGCTTAACATCTTAAACATGGTATATGTTGTGGTAGTAGGGTAGAGAGGTGAAGGTGGGAGTTGTCAATTTCATGCATGGATATCAAGAATGACCAACTTGTTCAATAAAAAATTAAACTTATTACAACACAAAGCTTGGTAAAGACTATGATTAAAGAGAGGTATGAACATGGGAAATAACATGATTCTTGAATAAAATGAAAATTAATTTCACGGGCTTTATACGTTCATGAATAACAAGATTATCAAAAGAAACTTTGTAATACATATGCTCTCTCAATTGTAGTGTGGGAACGGGAGATGGTAGTCGGGTAATGTGGCAAAAGAATGGAGATATATCTTTTGTGCCATAGCTCCTTCATTGTCATCCCTAATTAATAAACTGTATGTTTAATTTTATAATTATATGAAAATTATATATGGAACTGAGCATTGGTCGACTCAGTAATTAACCAAAAAACACTCTTAAAGAAGAAACGATACTTTCGTATATTTTTTGGTTAATTCCTGATCGATCTATACTCTTCACCAATTAGTAATTACATGAAAATTTTATATAGAACTGAACACTGGTCGACTTAGTAATTAACCAAATAACTCTCTTGAAAAAGAAACAACATCTTCATATATTTCTTGGTTGATTACTAATCGATATGTATTCTTCATTCGTTAGTAAATATGTGAGAATTGTATGCGGAACTGAGCACTGGTCGAATAAGTAATTAACCAAAAAATACTCGTGAAAAAAGAAATGAGACTTTTATATATTTCTTGGTTAATTACTGATCGACCTGTACTCTTCACCACTTCATAATATTTTATTTGAACATGTAACATAACCTTAAAAATATTTATAATGCTTGTAAAGAGCTTTCATAATTGGAAGTATAACAAATTATATCTAGATTTGAGAAGTAATCTATTAATAAACAGTAATCTAATTAATATTCTTGATTTTTAGAATCCAATTTTCTCAAAATGAATCATATTTATCACGGTTAGAAATTTTTTTATATCATAACATAATTGACAATATATCAAATTATATCTAGATTTGAGATGTAATCTACTAATAAAAGGTAATCTAATTAATATTCTTTATTTTTAGAATTCAATTTTCTTAAAATAAATCATATTTATCATGGTTAGAAAATTGTTTATACCATAACATAATTGACAATATATCAAATTATATCTAGATTTGAAATGCAATCTACTAATAAAAGGTAATATAATTAATATTTTGGATTTTTAGAATCCAATTTTTTCAAAATGAATCATATTATCGTGGTTAGAAATTTTTTTATATCATAACATAATTGACAATATATCAAATTATATCTAGATTTGAAATATAATATACTAATAAAAGGGAATCTAATTAATATTCTTGATTTTTCGAATCCAATTTTCTAAAAATGAATCATATTTATCACAGTTAGAGAAATTTTTATATCATAGCATAATTGCCAATATGTCAAATTATATCTAAATTTGAAATGTAATATACTAATAAAAGGTAATCTAATTAATATTTTTTATTTTTAAAATCTAATTTTCTCAAAATGAATTATATTTATCACGGTTAGAAAAAATTTTATATCATAACATAATTGACAATATATCAAATTATATCTAGATTTGAAATATAATCTATTAATAAAAGGTAATTTAATTAATATTATTTATTTTTAGAATTTAATTTTTTTAAAATAAATCATATTTATCACGGTTAGAAAAAATTTTATATCATAATATAATTGACAATATATCAAATTATATCTACATTTAAAATATAATCTACTAATAAAAGGTAATCTAATTA
>NW_019028744.1:0-12708 GCF_000150535.2 Carica papaya | reverse complement strand
TTTAAGAGTAGGGTTCCTATGAATAAATAGTAAGCAGTGATAACAATCATAACAGTAATTCCAGTAATACTCCTCCTAAGTACCGAATAGACGTATTTACTAAATATTTTAGTTATTAAATTGGTTATTAGTTTTTTTTTATTCTTTCTTAATTATTAATCTAGACTTCTTCTTTTATCCATAATTCCCTTAATTAATTTTTTTTTAGAGCTTTATTTATTTTATTTTATTTTGATAATTTATTTCATTTATTTATTTTATATATATATTTTTTAAATTTCGTTTTGATAATCTACTTTTTTTATTTACTTTTGTAACACCCAAGTGTTATTATTTTTATTTTGTAATTATGAAAAGAAAATCGGAAACCGGGGGTCAAAACGCAATTTAGAAAAATTGCGCCACATCAGCACCCACCTCAGCAGCCACGTCAGCGGCCCGGTCAGCAGCCCCGGCCAACTAGGACCCGCCGCGTGGCAAGGCAACGCTGACAAGGGAACGGGCCACGTGGGCGATCCGCGTGCGCGCGATCGGCCCAGATCCGTTCCCATGCGCACGAACGACCCAGATTCACGTGCACGGCCCATATTGCATCGCGATGAACGACCCAGATTTAATCCCAATTAAATCGCGATCGAACGGCCCAGATTTAATCTTGATGGACGGTTGAGATTAAAAGGCAAAGGGTATAAATAACCCCACCCACACCAGACCACAAAAACCCTAGCCGCCAGTGCCTCGCCAGAGAAGAAGAACCAGACGCAAGGGGAGCCGGCCGCCGCACCGGGGAAGTTTCTGACCTCTGATCGAGGTAAATTTTCTCCCCCTTGCTCGTTTTTTGATGCTGAGTCCGCTTATGGCCAAACAGGAGCCAAACCACCGGCCAAACGGCGGAAAAACCTAGCCGAAGCCCAACGATGCCACCGCGCCCCTCCTCAGTTTTTGCCTCCGTTGAGGCTCTTCCCGGCCTCCGTTCGATGTAAATTTTATACCATTGTGATCACCGTTCTTTTCTCTACAGGTTGATTGGAGCCAAACATCAAAACGCGACTCACACTGGAGGAGCCGCCACACCCGAGAGCACCGCCGCCGGTAAGTCTCGACTTTTCATGATTTTTTGGCTCACCGAAGGCCCTAGGGTTGTTTTATCACAGGAACCGATGCAAGTGTGGCTGAATTCGGCCGAAAACGGCCAACTCGAGGCGGATCGCTGCCGCAGGCGGCGGCACCGTCGCCGGAGCACGGTGGAGCCACCGTGCCGGAATTGCAATATTGGCCAAAAGGGGCCCTAGGTCTGATTTGAGATTTTTTGGGACACGTGCAGGTACCGGTAGTGCGTTTCAGTTTCCCAGAAAAAATTCAGAAAAATTAGGGACAGCCTGTAGGCGCACTGTAGAGTCAAATTCAGACCCCGAAACAGGTAAGGACCCCTCACCCTATTTCCTATCACGGTATTAAAGCTAAATAAATAATTAAATTGTGCTTTGTGACTTTATAGATGTATAATTGATTAAGGTTGCCAATGGAGCCCGAGTCTGACACAGTGTTGGTCTGTTATTAATTGATCTATTTTTCAGTATTAAATGCAGCATGATGTCTGATGTATTTATTTTATGGTCTCATATGCATGAATCATGATTTTTTTTATTATGGTTGATATTATAATTAACCCGATACTGTGTTGTCTTGTTTGGTGTCAATTACTGGTTTACATGTTGTGTCTGATTGGATGATTGAGATCAAGAAAAAAGGCAAAAAAGTTATGTGAATTGATAAATGGATAATGTGGACAGCCTGACTAGATATCCTAGGAGATGGTGGACAGACCGGGTCCGTAGGGAACCCTACCGGGAACGTGGTCTCTCATACCGGACGGGGTATGGAGACCTCATGTGTTTTGGCGCGGACGGGGTATCGAGGTTCATGGTTTTAGCGCCATACAGGAAGGGGTATGGGGACGACCCTGGAATCAGGTTATAAATGTTAATGGTTCACGTGTAGAGGGGACCCCCTATGGATCCCCAGGGATACTAGTAGGCTGGTAAAAGAGGAAATATGTTTCCTGATGATTGAAATGTAAAGGTGTGATATATGTTATGTTATAAAGTGTGTATGATTTCATGATATTATAAGGTTATTATTTTCATGTGTTGTTTTCATGGATCTCACCGAGGTAAGTGGGCAGTAAAGGATTTTATTACTGATAAATGAATTGTTATAAATTATGCTCCATTGGTCATTTTTGTTTTCTACCCACCTTTACTTCCGTGGCGGTGAGATAATGTGATGTCTTTACTGGGCTAGTGTAGCTCATTCCTTATTTAACCAATTCAGATCAGGAAGACATTATTCCCGAGCCCGTTCCGCAGGAAGACAACGAAGGGGACGCCTAAAGACTCCATAGCTATATTCATAGTTCTTATTTCGAGTATTTCTTTTAGTTAGTTTGTTCTTTCATGTTTTGAGTATGTTTTGGTTATTGTGTAAGGGATGTTAATCAAAATTTTTATTACGCTTCCGCATTTGACATTTTTAATACATATATTTCATTTAAATTTTTGGGGTCGTTACAGTTGGTATCAGGGCCGCATTCCTCGGACCCATCCCTTACACAATAATGCTTAGAGAAATATTCACCGATAAACCGTTACTCAACCATTCCTTATGAAATGCAGGTGCAGTGAGATGAGGAGAGGAAGACCCCCTCTGAACCGAGCGGCCCGGGATAATTCACTTCGGGAGGATTTAGACAGGCTATTTGAAATGATGGAAGGATTCATAGCTGCCCAGCAAGGGCGAGAGGAGAGAAGGGAGTTACCCAACCCTCCTCCACTACCGCAGGTTGAGCCTCCGCTACAACAGGCTGATCCCGAGCCACCCCGGCATGAGCCTGTTCCTCCACAATACCACCCAGCACCACTGCCGCAGTACAACCCGGTGCCCCAGCCACGGTACTTCCCGGCACTGCCACAGCACGACCCAGTGCCCCCAGCATATCAGCAGGCGCCACCACAGGACCCCTCAGTCTATCCACAGGAGACTAAACCCTTCCATCTTTGCAAGGGGATCCTCTTTTGAAGAGGCCCAGTACTAGCTGGCGGAGACTGAGAGAGCTTTCAGGATCTTGGGAGTAATTCCTGAGCAGAGAGCTGCCCTTGCTTCCTTCATGCTGGTAGGGGAGGCAGGACGTTGGTGGGAGCTCAAGCAGACCACCCTGCCTACACCAGTCACTTGGGAGCAGTTCCTAGCGGCCTTCCATGTGGAGTATCTCCCTAAGCACCTCCGACACCTAAAGGAAACGGAGTTTGTTCAACTAGTTCAGGGAAACATGACAGTATCAGAGTATGCTCGTAAGTTCCTCGAGCTGAGCCGATACTCCCGGGACACATTGATGGATGAGGGCTGAAAGGCCAGGAGATTCCAGTCAGGTTTCCGCCCAGAGATCAGGCAACACTTGTTAGTATTGGAGCTCAAGACATATTCAGCAGTCTTAGCAAAGGCACAGATCGTGGAAAGAAGCTTTAGCACCCGTCCTCAGCGAGGAGGGAGTTCTCGACCCTCAGCTCCGTTCCGCAGGCCAGCACCTACTGCGCCTGCCCAACCAAATAAGAGGCCCAAACCAGCCATCCAGGCCCATCTCAAGCTTTAGGGGCAGCTCGTGGGAAAATCTGTCAACACTGCGGCAGAGATCACGGGGACCGACCCTGCTACCGCCTCAACAACGCATTTGTGGCAGTGCCCAGCATTATGCCAGAGAATGCCCGAGGAACCAGAATCAAGGGAGGCCTCCTATCCAGGGCAGAGCTTACAACCTTACCCAGCAGGATGCCAACGTTGACCCGGATGTAGTATAGGGTATGTATACTATCTGTGACCATATTGCTCATGTTTTATTTGACACTGGTGCATCACACTCTTTTGTTTCACATGTTTTTGCTTCCAAAATTAATGTATCACCTGATAAACTTGAATCATTGTTGTTTGTGTCTACTGTCAGGGCTGAAACACTACTAGGGGAAGCTATCTATAGGGCTTGTGCCGTGGAGATAGCAAATAAGAAACTGAGGGTAAACCTGATAGGGTTAGACACGGGGGATTTTGATGTAATCTTAAGAATGGATTGGCTAGCGGCGTATCACGCCACCATAGATTGCTTTAACAAGAAAATTGTATTTAATCCTCCTAACGAGGAGCCATTTACAAATTAATAAAATTATTCAGTACATATTCCTTGATGACAAATTTTCTTAACTTCTGGTGCCTTAATCTTGTTGTTTTCTCTGACTAGGCAAGTCCAATAAGGAAATTTATGTTCAAGAGATTCTGGAAGTCTGAGACTTTCCAGATGTGTTTCCGGACGAACTGCCCGGTCTGCCAATGGACAGAGAAGTCGAGTTCACTATAGACCTACAGCCAGGTACCCAGCCCATTTCGGTTGCTCCTTACCGTATGAGCCACATTGAGATGGAAGAGCTGAGGAAACAGATAACTGAATTGCAAGACAGTGGTTTTATTAGACACAGTGTGTCCCCTTGGGGTGCTGGAGTCACTTTTGCAAGGAAGGGAGATGGAACGTTGAACAGGGTCTTCAGAGAGTTCTTGGATAAATTTATCATCGTGTTCATCGATGATATCTTAGTCTACTCAAAAAGCAGAGAAGAACATACTCACCATCTGGCCTAAGTTTTGTAGGTCCTCAGAAACAAGAGGTTATATGCGAAGTTGAGTAAGTGTGGATTCTAGCTTGAGCAGACCGCCTTTCTAGGACACATCATATCGAAGGAAGGGGTCTCAGTGAATCCCGAAAAGGTTGAAGCGGTACTTGGCTAGGAGAAGCTGACATCAGTTAAGGAAATCCGTAGCTTCCTGGGAATGACAGGTTATTACCGCAGGTTCGTTGAAGGATTCTCCAGTCTAGCAGCTCCTCTAACCCGACTCACAAAGAAGAATGCCAAGTTTGAGTGGAATGAAGACTGTGAAAGAAGTTTTTCATAATTAAAGAAGCGGCTGACCACTGCACCTGTGCTGGCTTTACCGAGTTGATCGGGAGGATATACAGTTTATAGTGATGCCTCCTATCTGGGCCTGGGTTGTGTCCTAATGCAGCATGGAAAGGTTATAGCATACGGGTCCAAACAGTTAAAGAATCATGAGAAGAACTATCCCACCAATGACTTGGAGTTTGCCGCAATCATTCACTCCTTGAAAACCTGGCACCATTATTTGTACGGAGAGACCTTTCAGATCTATACCGATCACAAGAGTTTAAAACACATATTCACTCAGAAGGATCTCAACATGCATCAGAGAAGGTAGATGGAACTCCTTAAGGACTATGATTGTGACATCTTATACCATCTGGGTAAGGGCAACGTGGTAGCAGATGCCCTCAGCAGGAAAAGTGCAGGTATCTTAGCTCATTTGATGGTTTCAGAATGCAGACCAATTGGGGCCACGCAACAGGTTCGACTTCATGATCTGAGGAGAGTCACATGTTTGGGCCGCCTGACAGTCCAGCTCGAGTTAATCCAGAGAATAAGGGAAGCCCAAACAGTTGACCCTGCCCTGGTAGCCTGCAGGAAGGATGCAGAACAGGGAGGGAGCTCAGAATTCTAAATCTCTGCCGATGGATTACTTCATTTTCAAGACAGGGTGTGTGTTTCAGATGACAATGAGTTAAAAAGGGACATCATGATGGAGTCCCATAACTCAAAGTTTGCCATGCATCCAGGAAGCACCAAAATGTACCAAAACATGCGACCCCAGTTTTGGTGGCATGGGATGAAGAGAGACATAGCCGACTTTGTATCTAAATACTTGGTATGTCAGCAGGTCAAGGCAGAGCATCAGCGCCCAGGTGGGTTACTTCAGCCTTTACCGATCCCGGAGTGGAAGTGGGAACATATCACCATGGACTTCGTATCGGGGCTACCCAAGGCACGTTTAGGACACGATGCCATATGGGTAATCGTTGATCGACTTACCAAGTCTTCCCACTTCTTAGCCATCAGGATGATCGATTCATTGGACAAGTTGGCAAGGATGTATATCCGGGAGATAGTCAGATTGCATGAGGTTCCAGTGATAGTAGTATCCGACAGGGATCCCAGGTTCACTTCTCGGTTTTGGAGTAGCTTCCAGCAAGCTATGGGAATAAAGTTGTCTTTTAGTACTGCCTTCCATCCCTAGACTGATGGACAATCAGAGAGGACAATTCGTACGCTTGAGGATATGCTCCGAGCTTGTGTCTTTAACTCCGGGGGACATTGGGACGACCATCTACCCCTGATAGAGTTTGCCTACAATAACAGCTACCAAGCAAGCATCAGCATGGCTCCATATGAGGCGTTATATGAGCGCCCGTGCAGATCACCTATTTGTTGGGAGGAAGTGGGCGATAGAAGATTGTTCGGCCCGGAGTTGGTAGAGGAGACCACGTCCAAGATAGTTAAAATCAAGAAGAACATTCAGACAGCTCAGAGTATGCAGAAGAGTTATGCAGATACCCGGAAGAGAGACCTAGCGTTTGAGAAAGGTGACCGGATGTTTCTTAAGGTCACTCCTTTCAAGGGAATTAGTAGGTTCGGCAGGAGGGAAAAATTAAACCCCCGATATATTGGACCCTTTGAAATCTTAGACAAGATTGGTACTACTACCTACAGACTAGCATTGCCTCCAGAACTCTCCAGAGTCCACAACGTGTTCCACGTATCCATGCTACGTAAGTACAACCCGGACCCTTCTCATGTCTTGGCTCATGAACCGCTTCCACTCCAAGAGAACTTGTCTTATGAAGAAGTACCAGTTGGTATCGCGGACCGAAAGAGTAGAATACTCCGCAACCGAGAAATATCATTTGTAAAGGTCGTGTGGCAGAACCACATGCCTAGGGAGGCTACTTGGGAGCTAGAATCAGAATTTAGTATCCCCATTTGTTCGACCAAGAGTAAGAGGCAAATTTGGGGGACAAAATTTCTTTAAGGGGGGGGAGAGTTGTAACACCCAAGTGTTATTATTTTTATTTTGTAATTATTTGAATTTTTTTTTATTTTTAATTAATTTAATTTGATTTAATTTAATCTAATTTCATGAAAATAAAAATAATAATAATGATAAAATTGGGTAAAAATATTATTTGGATTTAATTGAAATTGATTTTCGGAAAAAGGGGTGAAAATTTGGATTCTGGGGGTGTCTTTGAAAAGAAAATCAGAAACCGGAGGTCAAAACGCAATTTAGAAAAATTACGCCACGTCAGCACCCACCTCAACAGCCACATCAGCGGTCCGGTCAGCAGCCCCGGCCAACAAGGACCCACCGCGTGGCAAGGCAACGCTGGCCAGGGAACGGGCCACGTGGGCGATTCGCATACGCGCGATCGGACGGCCCAGATCCGTTCCCGTGCGCACGAACGGTCTAGATCAAACGTGCACATGGACGGCCCAGATTCACGCGCATGGACGGCCCAGATTCAGTCAGGCACGGATGGCCCAGATTGCATCACGATGAACGGCCCAGATTTAATTCCAATTAAATCGCAATCGAACGGCCCAGATTTAATCTTGATGGACGGTTGAGATTAAAAGACAAAGGGTATAAATAACCCCACCCACACCTGACCACAAAAACTCTAGCCGCCAGTGCCTTGCCGGAGGAGCAGGCCGCCGCCACCCGCCGCCGCACCAGGGAAGTTTTCGACCACCGATCGAGGTGAATTTTCTCCCCCTTGCTCGTTTTTTGATGCTGAGTCCGCCTATGGCCAAACCAGAGCCAAACCACCGGCCAAACGGCCGAAAAACCTAGCCGAAGCCCAGCGACGCCACCACGCTCCTCCTTAGTTTTTGCCTCCGATGAGGCCCTTCCTGACCTCCGTTCAATGCAAATTTTATACCACTGTGATCACCGTTCTTTTCTCTACAGGTTGATTAGAGCCAAACATCAAAACGCGACTCACACCGGAGGAGCCGCCGCACACGAGAGCACCACTGCCGGTAAGTCTCGGCTTTTTGTGATTTTTTGGCTCACCGAGGGCCCTAGGGTTGTTTTATCACAGGAACCAATGCAAGTGTGGTTGAATTCGGCCAAAAACGGCTGAAAACGGCCAACCCGAGGCAGATCGCCGTCGCCAGAGCACAGTGGAGCCGCCGTGCTGGAATTGCAATATTGGCCGAAAGGGGCCCTAGGTCTGATTTGGGATTTTTTGGGACACATGCAGGTACCGGTAGTGCGTTTCAGTTTCCCGAAAAAAATTCAGGAAAATTAGGGACAGCCTGTAGGCGCACTGTAGAGTCGAATTCAGACCCCGAAACAGGTAAGGACCCCTCACCCTATTTTCTATCACGGTATTAAAGCTAAATAAATAATTAAATTATGCTTTGTGACTTTCTAGATGTATAATTGATTATGTTGCCAATGGAGCCCGAGTCTGACACAGTGTTGGTCTGTTATTATTTGATCTATTTTTCAGTATTAAATGCAGCATGATGTCTGATGTATTTATTTTATGGTCTCGTATGCATGAATCATGGTTTCTTTTATTATGGTTGATATTATGATTAACCCGATACTGTGTTGTCTTGTTTGGTGTCAATTACTGGTTTATATGTTGTGTATGATTGGATGATTGAGATCAAGAAAAAGGCAAAAAAGTTATGTGAATTGATAAATGGATAATGTGGACAGTCTGACTAGATATCCTGGGAGATGGTGGACAGACCGGGTCCGTAGGGAACCCTACCAGGAACGTGGTCTCTCATACCGGACGGGGTATGGGGACGGCTCGTTTCACCCTCATACCGGACGGGGTATTGAGGTTCATGGTTTTGGCGCCCATACCGGACGGGGTATGGTAACGGCCCTGGAATCAGGTTATAAATGTTAATGATTCACGTGTAGAGGGGACCCCCTATGGATCCCCAGGGATACTAGTAGGTTGGTAAAAGAGGAAATCTGTTTCCTGATGATTGAAATGTAAAGGTGTGATATATGTTATGTTATAAAATGTGTATGATTTCATGATATTATAAGGTTATTGTTTTCATATGTTGTTTTCATGGATCTCGTCGTTGTAAGTGGACAGTAAAGGATTTTATTACTGATAAATGAATTTGTTATAAATTATGTTCCATTGGTCATTTTTGTTTTCTACCCACCTTTACTTCCGTGGCGGTGAGATAGTGTGATGTCTTTACTGGGCTGGTGTAGCTCATTCCTTATTTAACCAATTCAGATCAAGAAGACATTGTTCCCGAGCCCGTTCCGCAGGAAGACGGCGAAAGGGACGCCTAAAGACTCCATAGCTATATTCATAGTTCTTATTTCGAGTATCTCTTTTAGTTAATTTGTTCTTTCATGTTTTGAGTACGTTTTGGTTATTGTTTAAGAGATGTTAATCAAAATCTTTATTACGCTTCCGCATTTGACATTTTTAATACATATATTTCATTTAAATTTCTGGGGTCATTACAACTTTATTCTACTTTTCTTGATTGATTTTGTTAATTATTTTAAACTGGTATAGTTAATTCATTTTCTAGGTTTAATTTATTTAATTTTTTTTTAATTTTGCTTTTTATAGAAAACTAACCCACAAGAAGATATATACATTTTTTTTCTTTTCCAAACCCGCACCTTCCCCATTCATTTATGTTTTTCCATCTTACCATCCTTCAATAAATAGTTTATCAAATGTAAGTATACACAAAAATCCATCCAATTTATAGAATTTAAACCAAATGGACACATGACACACACACACATTCACTCAATCCGAAAACTGCAATAGAGATCATATTTGAAAACTAAAATTATTCATAATGCATCTATAAAACACTATTGCATGCATAAAATATATTACTACAGATCTTACCTTCTTGAAGGATTCAAAAACAACCTACACGCGTGAACAAATCAACTTTAAATGCTAGAAAACACAGACGGGTTGCCAACACTATCAACAGTGGGTTACAGTTTTTTTGTTAAACCAATGATTTCTGGAAGTAGATTTGTCACTGAAGTTTGGATTAAATGAAGCTACACCCTTATTTACTTTTAAATTTAATTGTGCCTATTTAAAATGTGATGTCTTAAATAAAGAATCCATAGCTATTTGGGACGTAATTTTATTATATTTATTAGATATTTTACTTAATTTATATAAAATACTTATGAACATTGATTTTATTAGTTCTATGGCTGCCATTAAGTACAAAATGAGTCACTTCAAATAAAATTTACTTTTAACTTTAATCTTTGTGCGGAAGAACTCATTAGCCATTTACTTCGAAAAGTAAGAAACCATTTTGTTGAGATAATGTTAAATATTAATCATACTGCATTTTATTTTTTTGAATTGTAAGTAATGAAAACTTGATCTTCTGGTCCTTTTAATCTAAAAAATCTTCTAATAATTTACATAGTTTTACAACTTTTTTTTAATTTTTAGAAGATGAGATTTATGAGAATTCAGAATTTTGGATGAAGATGGTGAGTGCTATTGGAACAATGAAGCTCAAAAGAAAAAGTGAATTAAGGAAAATTAGATAGATAGAAATAGCTTTTAATATTTTCTACTAACTACTTTATAATTTCATAATTTTTGTCTTTAAAGACAAATTTAATGATAACGGTTAACCAAGTCTACTCTCTTTATATTTCTTTACCGTACCATATATGTATGTATAGTTATTACCTCAATAATGGATTAAAATTAGATAATAAGTGTTAATTACTTCAGAATATAAATTAATTTGTCAACCACACAAGTATGACATCATAAAGTTTTGTCAAAAAATTATAAAAAAAAACTCAAAAGATCACAATCACTTCATAATTTTTTATTTCAAATTAGTGATTTAAGAATAAAAAGTACGTAACAATAATTAGCTAATTTTTTATGTACACATGTGATTTATATAAAAAGTGTGTGGAAAAGTTGAATTTTTTTGATTTTGTCATAATAATATTATATAAGAGAACTTCATCAAAATCCTTACAAGATATCAAGATTTTGATTTGGTAGAAATTTGAGATATCCAACTGGATTTTTTTATCTTCAAATGTGTTTGTTATTTTATGAAAAACAATAATTTATTAAACAATTGGATATTTTTTCTAATATTCAAAAGTCTTAGCTTAAAAAAAATGTAATCATTAATTTTTTCTTTCCTAAGAATGAAGTCTTGATCAACATGCTAAATTTTTTTTTTAATCTCTAAATTCTCATTGTTTCTTTTCATAGATTTCTTTATTTTTATTAGTTAATGTGATACATTTGTTTGTTTCTTTTAAAAAATCAACTATACCTTACAATAATTTGATTATTTATTTTAATGCAATATTTTAGTTTAAATCATATATTTATATACCAAAACATGATCTAATTGTTAATAAAAATTCTAAAATACCTTTTAACATCCTACATAGTGTAATATAAAAAATATAAGTAAAAAATGATAATATTTTAAACTGTAAACTAAAGGTTTACATGGTCACAACATTTAGCACCTTGTGAGCCTTTAGAATGATTGAATACTCGTAGAAACTTTATTTTATAATATTAACTTAACTTATTACTAATCTTGTAAGTTTAATTAATGTGATACATTTGTAAGTTTTTTGAGTTAGCTTTAACTTATTACTGACATTGTACGAAATTTTAAAAGATAATTATATATAAAAAAATTATTCCACAACATGGTCTATTAGAGCTTAAAAATGAAAAATTCATCCTCCTTGGACATTTTTCTATTCAAGTAATTAATTTGTTCTATCTTCCTCTTAGCTCACAGTCAACATTTTTTCCCCTCACATTATGATGTCTCTTTATTTTCACCTCAATTTTTAGCCTCAATATTTTCCTCACATTATGTATAAATGGAGGCATATAAATATAAATATATATATATATATATAAGATGGAATTATCAATTAATATTAAGTAGGTGGGAATGGTGTCATAGAGATGCAATTAACAATTTAATATGTACTCTTCTAAAACGTTAAATCTTGTGATAAAATAAATTACTATTAAGATATTGATTACTTATATAACTTTGTGACTTAGTTTACTTACTTGAGAATATGTCATTTATCACACAAATTTTATAGGTAGAAAGAATACCTACAAGATCTCCTATTTGTATAAATGTAAAAAATTATTCAATTTTTTAATTTCTCCCACAACTTTTATGGACTGAATGAGTACCTATAAGATCTCCTATTTGTACAGAAGTAAAAAATGAAATACTACAAGATTGCTATAAACCTAAACAACAAATCAAGACTCATTGGTGGAAAGCAGCAGTTCCATCGAGGCGAGTTCATTACCTGCACAAGGTGTAAAAAGGACCAATGTTTCTGCCCCCATATTACTAGGGATTACAAGCTCTACCATGATGCTTTGGCTAATAAAAGGTGGAGGTGCCTCGACTGGCCTTATGGGAGATAAGTCTTTATCATTATTTTAGTTGTATATGTATATATTCATGTCCAAATACACTACATGTTTTACTGAGTAATATATATATATATGTGTTTCTAAAAGATAAACTATGATGTTGATGAAGAAAGGATTTTCAGAGGGTGCACAAAAGGTAAAAGATTCTTAATGCCTGTTTTGTGTCTGCTTTCATTGCTACAAGGATCGCTTTGGGGACTGTCAGCGTGCACCTACATTTATTATATGCAGAATACATAACCCTAATCTCT
>NW_019028743.1:0-12633 GCF_000150535.2 Carica papaya | reverse complement strand
TATAAGCACGAGATTGGACCTCAAGAGAAAGCGAGGAGTTGTGATGGTATGTGTGGGACGTAAATAACCATTATATTCGAGGTTGGTAGTATATTATGATAATGAGTATACACAAATTCCTAATAAATCCATCCTCCTTCTAGAGACAGAAAAGAAATGGCCCAATTTGGAAGAATCCTTCTTTTCTCATTCAGGAAAGACCTTAAAGTTTTTCCCAAGCATTAAAACAATATATTCAAGATTTGTTCAACCATACTTGGCAAAAAGTTGTATATATATATGTAATGATAGAAGAAAGAATACAATCTTAGATACAATATCCTAGAAGATCAATTATTATGATACCATAAACCAACCTCTCTAAAACTAAAATTTCTAAAACATAAGTACTACTATTAACAAATTCAGTGATCTAAATTACCCAACCTTCACCAGCCGTTAGTCATAAAGATTTGTTCCTAACTCATAATCGACCTGCATGTGTGCTTGGTAGAGCCCGGGGGCATGTATGCAGCTTTTTGAGCGCACATAATGTGCTAAGGGGCTCTCTTTGAGCACTTGGTTGTGCCTAGACAACAACCCACATGCATCGATTGCATGGCACAACTGTGCGATGCAGTCCCTTCTAGCACCTTGGTGCCTCACTCGATTATTTTCTTTCCTAAATCAATAAAACTCGTAAACTCACTTAACCATTCACCTTATTAAATCGTGATGAACACACACACTTCACCACGTATCAAGCAAGACAATACTCCTATCATTACCTTAGGGTCAATTATGCTTGGTGTTTTAAATAGAAGAAAAAAGGCTTCTTAAACTGCGAAAGAGAAGCGGTTGCGGTGTCAACCTATATTTTTTGAAAAATTGAGTACATTGCTATATAGGAGGAAGGGAAGTTACGAAAGGAAAAAAAAAACAATAAAAAATGGCCAAAGGGAAGGGTGTTTACCTGATGGAAGAAAAGAGATGCATGAGTTATGGTACAATTCACACAAGTAGCACCGATCACACGTTTTTCATGTAACGATCCGTTCTTGGTCTTCTCTCAGAATCTTGCTCGGGTTTTTCTCTTGGTTTAGCTCTCCAGTTTGCTGTTTTGTTTTCCTCTCTTCAAATGAGTGAAGATAGAGAAAAAAGAAAGCCTCTTAAGCAGAAAAGGAAGGAGAGTCATTGACCGTCAGATTATGTGATATCCCAAATACTAATTAAAGCATAAGGGTGCCAAATACAGAAACAAATAATAGTGCATTTAAAATAATTACATGCAGCAGAATAAAATATATTACAAATCACTTACAAAATAAGTTTGAGTTCCAAATCTTACAATACTGAGGAAAAATAAAAATAAATATAAGCTTCTTAAAAGTTGGACTCATTAGAGTGCGAAACAATATATGCACTCGTAATGGTTCATGGATCCATGGGATCCTCAACGACTTCAATGGACAGGTGACTAGTGGTTCTTCACTATCATCCTCATCTAAAGGGGGGTCATGAAAAGAAGTGAATTCTAATATACTCAATAAGAAAAATAGTATTTAAATGACATTACTAAGATTTTAAATGTAATTAACTTAGAAATAATACCATATACGCTTACCATCAGGGAACGTGCACGTGGGCCCATTCAATACTAAAAAAACATTTTATTTTATTTAGAAAATTATCAACATTAAATCAATTATATCAAACATATGATCACATCATGTAAATAGAGAAAATCAAATAAATCATATCATATCATACTTTCATTGCATCTTTTACTAATTTTTCATGCGAAGCCGTTCCGACCTCTATCTACTGAGGGCAATATGGATTCTTGACTACCACTATAGAATGATCAATTTATTTCATATAATTTTTAGCACATTTACGGCTTACTAAACAATGACATGTTCTATGACCATGATTGTGCCAAATACAGTGGTCCTGCATGTAAACTATAGTCACGACCATACATTGCCAAAGATAGCCCCTACAATCATATCGCATCATCACTCTCATCAGAAGGTATGCTATCATCCATAGGGAGCAATACTCTCATGTCTTTTAAGACTAGATGGGGGAGAAATAGAACTCCTCAGAGATAAAAAAGTCTAACGGATCATATTAATTTAAATATCATGCATGCAAATATCCATAATCCTTCCACATGTTAGTCAAATAACATCATGCTTCATCATCTCTTATCATGCCATCATATTTAGTATATTAATTTATTTACTGGTTAAAATGATGCAAATCATCCAATATCATGGAACATTTATATAAACATATTTAAAACATAACCATAATTAAACATGTAACAAGTCATGTCACATTCATGCAATATTCTTTTATTAACCTAGAAATTATCCTTGTAAAGTACAAAGTTAATACCAAATTCCTTACTGAAAGCTTGAGGAAAGTCTTCTTCTTTTTATCCTCTCTTTCTCTCTTTAAAATTTTCTTTGGTGAACGGAAGAATGAAGATGACGTGACGAAGGAGTGGTGGAGAAGATCCCTATCTATAGGAAAAGGGGACTGGTTGATTTCTGCCAAGTGGCATAAATATGTCAGGAGAGAGGGAGAGGGAAAAGTGACCAATGCGATGTGGAAATTGACAGACATGACTGACGAGACAACAGTAGCACGAAGACTAAAGGTGCGCCGCCCAAACTGCAGTGGCGCATGCGGCCCAAGCTTTTGTTGCACCTAGGCTGAGGCCTATTATGTGCAGTGTGTCCTCATGCCCTATGCAGATGGGACGTGCGCGCCCCATTATTTGGCATGATATATGTATATTTGATTTTTTGTGCTAATGTACTATTTTGATATTCAAATAAATAATTTTCTTTTCTAATGATGAGTTAGGTAAACAAGAAAACCAAACGGTGAGATAAAATAATAAACTTTTGAAATCTTACAATGTTAATTTTATACTATTTTCCTTATTGAGCATATAGAACTCACTCTTTCCATTCTCCCCCAGATGAGGAACTGCAGGCAAACCTTCCTTTGGAAGTCTATGAGGATCCCCTGGATCCACAAGTTTAAGTGGTTGACTGTTCCTGCACTCTCATGAATTCCAGAAGCATAGTGAAAGAAGCGGCCCTTATGTTTGTATTTTGTAGCCACTTCTGGCTTCAGTGATGTATGTATTTAGAACACTATATATATATTTACAAGGGATTTGTTAACGTTTGATTCCGCTGCATAAATATTATCATCCACTCGTTATTCTGAATATGTATCTGATACCCATTTGTCTTAATTGACACCTTGGATGTCACAGGTGGTATCAGAGCCAGGTTATCACGGAACAAATCCCTTGAACTGAGGCCTAGGATAGATAAACTTTTTAGAATACCTAGGGAAGATAAATGTCCTATTTTCAAATATTAAGCCTCCAAATCCTGTCTTTCTTTCTTTTATAGGAATGATGCGGGGAAGACCATTGCACATGGTAGGCCAGCATGCCGTATGCCTGTGCGTGCGATAGGCTAAGCTTGCGGCGCATTGTAAGTTAGGGCTACGTGTGCTGCCTCAGCAGTGTGTGCCACCCCCTTGGGAATCGTGCGCTATTGTTGGGCAACATGTCACCGTTACTTAGGCGACGTGTCACTGTCATTTGTGTTGCGTGCCTCTAGTTTTCGCGCCACCATCACATTGCGTGGTCCATCCGTCGGTCACATCTAACGGCCATCACATATCATATTTTCACATTGTCTTTCTTTTTATTCACCAGATTTCACTACTTAGCACAAATCTAACGGTCTCTATTTTCTATAAATAGGGATCATCACTTCACCATTCCCTCATCACTTCCATCCATCAAAGTGCTTTAGAGAGAGAGGGAGTGATCTAGAGAGAGGAGAGGAGGAAAAAAAGAAAAAGGCGTAGGAACTATCAAGGTTTCGGTAACGAATTTAATATTTACTTTTAAACATCATAAGGACATCTCTAGATTAAAATTGATTGTTAATGCATGTTTTAGGAACATATAAAAATTGATTATTTGCATGTATAATTTAAATAATTTAATGTTTGAGATAAATATTGATATGTGATGCATTAGACGGTGGAAAAATGAATAAGCATGAAATGATGCATAGACATGAGAAATATGTATTAGTATTGGCATGCATAATTTATTAAGTATTTCGTTAGGCTTTTGATCTCTGAGGGATTTCTGTTTCTCCCCCTTCTGGTCTGAAAAGACGTGAGAGGATCGTTCCGTATAGATGATGACATACTCTCTAATGAGAATAATGGCGCGATATGATTGTAAAGGTCACCGTTGGTGAAGTATGACCGTAGGCATAATTAACATATAGGACCACTGTTGTTGACATGATCGTGGTCATAGATCATGTCTTGGTTTGGCAAGCTTTAAATGTACTATTTGTTTGGCAAGCCACAAATTACTGATATAAATAAAATGAATTGGTCATTCTACATGGGTAATCGGGAATCCATATTGCCCTCAGTAGATGAAAGTCAGAATGACTTCGCATGAAGAATAAAAATGCAAAATAGTGCATATCATGATTTATTTGATTTTCTTTGTTTTCAGCATGATTGGTCTGATTTACATGATACGACTTTGACTTGACATTTTTTTTATTAAATCAAATTGATTTCATAATTAATAATGAACCCAGACATGACTTTTGATCGTAAGTAATGGTGTAATGGTGGTACTTTTAATTACCTTTGAAATCTTATGATGTTATTTAAATATTATTTTTCTTACTGAGTATATGGAACTCACCCCTTTCCATGCCCCCTAAATGAGAAATCGATTACTGACCTACCCCTTGAAGTGTTTGAGGATCCCATGGATCCATAATCTTTTATGAGTGCATGATTGTCTCGTACTTTGATGAATCCATCTTTTGTATAGGCTTGTAATTAATTTTGTTTCTGCCTCAGTTATGTATGAAGCTCTATTATTATTTCATAAAGGATTGTAATTATTTGTTTCACTGCATACATTTATCTATTACACAATTGTAATCTGTTTCTGTATCTAGCACCCTTATGCCTTAATTTGTATTTGGGATGTCACACTTTGACTTTACCTACTGGACACCCTGCCCGAATTATCCAACCATGTCAGCATTGTGGACACTTTCATGGTGATAAGCTCTATTGGCATTCAAACAACACCTGCTATAAGTGTGGAAGCACTCAACACTTTGTTAAAGACTTTCCCTAGCAGCCGAAGGACATGGCCAGACTAGTAGCCCAGGGTTGTGTGCACCATCTTGATGAGCCCGGTGCCCTCACTACTCCGACTATTATTGAGGGTATGCTTTCTGTCCATGATATTACTGCTCGAGCTCTGATTGATACAGGTGCTACTCACTCTTTTATTTCTTTTTCTTTTGCCTGTAAATTAGATATTAAGCCTGAATCTATAAATGAGATATTAGTAGTAGAGACGCCATCCAAGGTTGAAATTGTGATTAATTGGAACTGGCCAACAAAAGTTGCTGAGGTACGTAGTTTCCTTAGTCTAGCTCATTACTATCAGCAGTTCATTGATGGGTTCCAAGATTGTAATTCCGTTGACCTGCCTCACCCGAAAGGATGTAACTTTTATTTGGAATTATGAATGTGAAGAAAGATTTGCCGAGTTGAAATATCGCCTCACCTCTGCTCCAGTGTTGATCTTTCTTGACAATACTAGACAATTTTAGGTTTATTGCGATGCATCTCACATAAGTTTGAGATGTGTCTTGACGCAGCATTGTTAGGTAGTCGCTTACGTATCCAGACAACTGAAACCCCATGAGTGTAGCTACCCCATGCACGACCTGGAGTTGGCTGACATAGTCTTTGCTCTGAAGATATGGTGCTAGTATCTGTATGGCCAAATATTTAAAATTTATACTAACCATAAAAGTTTGAAATACATATTTTTACAGAGAGAAATGAATATGAGGCAGAGACACTAGATGGACCTGTTGAAGGATTACAACTGCAAGATCCTCTACCACGCCGGTAAAGAAAATGTGGTTGTTGATGCCTTGAGCCAGAATGAGTCCGCTTTGTTGGCCCGAATGATAGCCTCCAGTTGGAAGCTAGTTGATGCAATACAAACACTCTGCCTTAACCATTATGGCAATGGTGCCTACCTCACCCAGATTCGGGCCTTACCTAATCTTTTCATGAAGATTTGAGAAGCTCAATCCATCAATTTAGAGATAATTAAGAATCTGAGTAAGTTTACTTCTAATAAATTTCCTGATTTTAGGCTTACCGATGATGGTTTGTGTCGATTCCAGGATCGTATTTAGGTCTATGCCGCATTCAGGATGGATATTTTTAAAGCTGCCCATGTATCCAAGTTGTTTATTCACCCCAATAGTACCAAAATGTACCGAGACTTGAGGCGCCAATATTGGCGGTGTGAAATGAAGAAAGACATTGTTGATTATGTCTCCCGATGCCTTACTTTCTAGTGAATTAAGGCCAAACACTAGAGACCCGACGGTTTGTTATAAGGCCTCCCTATTCTAGAACAGAAATGAGAGTATGCGACCGTGGACTTTATCACCAATTTTTCCAAAACTTGTTCCACTTGTAATATAATATGGGTCATTATTGACAGGTTGACCAAGACTGCGCATTTTTTACCTATCAAAACAACTGATTCCACAAGCAAGTTAACTCATCTCTACGTTGAGGAGATTGTTCAACTCTACATCGTTCCCTCTTCTATTGTTTCAGATAGAGATCCCGATTCACCTCTCATTTCTGGGACAGTTTTTAGGAAGCCTTTAGTTTGGGATTGTACTTCAGTACTGCCTACCATCCTTAGACTAATGGTTAGTCTGAACGTACCATCCAGACGCTCGAGGATATGTTGTGCGCTTATGTTCTCGACTTTGGTGACAATTGGTATAAGTATCTTCCCTTATGTGAATTTGCTTCTAACAACAATTATCATTCCAGCATCGGCATGGCTTCGTATAAAGTCCTGTATGGTAGGCCCTGCCGCTCCCCCACTTGTTGGAACAAAGTCAGGAACCAATGTTACCTGGGACTAACTACATTCACGAGACTATTAAGAAAGTCGCCATCATTGAGAAGAACCTAGCCACCACTCAGAGTCACCAGAAGAGCTATACTGATAATAATAGGAGACCACTGGAGTTTACTATTGGCGACCATGTTTTCCTCAAGATCTTCCCTTAAAAGGGTAAAATGCGGTTTGGTAAGAAGGATAAGCTAAGCCCTTGTTATGTAGGAGTTTTTATGATCATGGAATGTATCAAACCCGTTGCATACCACCTTGCTCCACCTCTAGAGTTTACGGGTCTGCATGATATTTTCCATGTCTCCATGCTTAAAAGGTACCACCTTGACCCTTCTCACATCTTTCCTCACCAAGAGATACAGGTCCAAGCAGACATGACTTATGAGGAGCTCCCTGTGGAAACCCTTGGTTAGACTTATAAAATTTTGCACTACAAAAGGATCTCGATGGTGAAGATATAGTGGCAACATGACACGTCAGATGAGGTAGCGTGGCAACTGGAGAGTGAAATGCAAGAGATGTTTCCTAATTTATTATGACAAATTTGGAGGACCAAATTTTCTTATAGTGGGGGGAATGTAACACCCCAAAAACCTTTGCACTTAATTGTTGTATAAAACCTCTAATTATTCGGGTCCTAAGGCCATTAACTCTTTAAATTCTATTTTATCTTATGTTATTTTAAATTCTGAATGAAAATGAGTTAATGTGTTAATTATATACTTTACGGACAAATTTAATTTTTTTACATTTATTTTGCCTAATTATGTATTTGTTTTTATCATTATTAATTTAAAAATTTTCAGAAAAAATGGAGAGGGAAAAATGGCAAAAAAATCCTGTATAAAAGGCTGTGAGAAAGCCTTCCCCGTCCGTATGGGGCAGGAGGTGCGCGGTCTGCCCACGTGCCTGTGCGCACAGGCCCTTGGCTAGCGCACGCGGGATGTGCTGGCTGTGCACAGCAGACCGACGTGCATTGCCCTTAGGCAGTGCGCGTTGCCCCTTGGGGGGGCATGCCGCCATTGATTGGACAATATGCCTTTGGTTTTTGCACTGTTGTTGTGTCATTGTCGTCATGTTGACCATCCATCAGTCGCGTCCGTCAGTTGTCACGTTGCATCAAGTCACATGTTTCCTCCCTCTCTCCTTACAAGATTTTGCCACTTGGTGCCAATCCTACGGTCATCATTTTCTATAAATAGGAACCCTTTTTCACCATTTCTTCACCACTCTAACTTCATTCTTCCATCCACTAAAGAGATTTTAGAGAGAAAAGAGGAAGGAATAGAAGGAGGAAAGACGTAGGGAAAAACTTCAAGTTTCAGTATTGAATTTAGTATTTATCTTTATATTCTAAGGAGTATTTCTAAAATAATTAATTGTAATATTAATCGGTTGGTTGCATGATCAATTTTGTTGTAATTTAAAATCACTTAAGCAAATGTTATGTTGTAATACATGTTTATATTATATGTAAATAAAGTATATGTGATAACATGATAAAGAAATGAAGCATGATATTGTATTATAAATATGGAAAATAGATATCGATATTGGCATGAATGGCTTATAGATGACATGATTCATTAGCTTTTTATCTATGAGGAGTTTCTGTTTCTCCCTTATCTGATATGAAAAGACGTGAGAGGATCGCTCTCTATGGATGATGGCGTACCCTCTGATGAAAGTGGTGACGCAATATGATTGTAGGGGTCACCTTTGGCAAGTACGGCCATGATTATAGTTTACATGTAGAACCACTGTGGTTGGCACGGTTGTGGTCATAAATCGTGTCATAGTTTGGAAACCATAAATGTGTTGATGGTTTAGTAAGCCCTAAATTTCTGATATGATATGAAATGAATTGGTCATTCCACATGGGTAGTTGGGAATCTGTATTGTCCTTAGTAGATGGAACTCAGAATGAGCTCGTGCGAAGAATAAAATAAGATAAAAGCATGACATTATTTGTTTGATTTTTTCTATTTAATTTCAACATGATTGATATGATTGACATGATATGATTGATAGGATTTGATATGATTATGACATGATTTTACATGATTGATTTGAAATTTTCTTTAAATATAGTAAATTATTTTCATAATTATTGAAATTGATCTCTAACATGATTCCTGATGGTGAGTAAATAAGGTACCATTTTTCAAGTTTAATTGTATTTAAAATCTTAGTGATGTTATTTAAAGATCCCGTGGATCTGTGAACCATTGCGAGTATATATTTTGTTCCATACTTTGATAAGTCCATCTTTTATAGAGGCTTGTATTTAATTTTGTTTCACCTCAGTATTGTAAGATTTGGAAATCTATTATTATTTTGTAAGGGATTGTAAGATTTTATTCCGCTACATACAATTATCTAAAATGCACTCGTATCTGTTTCTGTATCTGGCACCCTTATGCTTTAATTAGTATTTGGGATGTCATAAATACATTAGTAGAACAACCACATAATCTGTCTAGATATAAGGATTTCATGCATTTGGTTCATGCTAAAAACAGAAAATCTATCTATAGCTAATCTTTTTGCTTGAAATGTCTCTAACATTTTGATACGGGGATAAACATTTGTGATGAATGCACCTGGTTACTCAGTTAGTAGTGATTTTAAGTGACTAAAGGACTAGTTTATTATTTGTGCTCTATTTTTCATAATTTCTTTAATTGTCAATGCTTCTTATGCTCCATCTCACATTTTTACTCTAAACGTGTTTTTGATAGTGAGTGTGTTTTACGCTCTATCTCCTCCATCATATGCTAGCTAATTTGTTCTATTCATCCAAACCTTTGCTTTGTTTTTCTTTTTTATTTTAATATGCAGTCCTAAACATGAACCATAGAATTCTAGGAATACAAATTTAGATAAGTTTTGATGCAAACAAGGCTAAAAACACTCAAGATACTCAAAGAGCATCAGAAGGTGACTAGGAGCAAATTTCAAATGATGTAAATACAAATACAGTTCCAAACCTGGAAAGTTTCAGCGGACCAGTAACAAGATCAAAGGCAAAGAAGCTTTTAAAGAGTTGCTCCAATTTTTTTACTCAAAAACATGTGGATGATGGGCTAGCCAATTGTGGAAAGTTCAAATATGAGCTTTTTGAACAGGCCAAATTCGTAACTTCAATTGGATTTAAGTGATTTGGGTTGGGCTTGTTTGAGTCTTATTGATAATAGATGAATAAGCCTTGTGTATGGGCTAGATTAGTTGAGTTGTTTTAAGTATTTTGGATTGTTTTATTTTAGTTTGAGTTAATTAAGCCCATATAGTTAAGTATAACTCATTTTGGGCTTAACTCTTGTCTTATTATTATTACAAGAATGAGCCCATAACTATATGGTGCCACAAACAATTAGTGGTATTGGTTAAGAAGATTGGAGTTACAAGGAGTTACATAACAATTACATACCTATAATTAGCCTAGTTATTGTTGGAGTTACAATTGTAGTTATTATATTGTAACTTATCATTGATTTCTTTGGCTATAAATACCCGAAAGGAACTCTTTCTTTGTGGACATCAAGAGTTGTAATCAAACATTTCAGAATTGAGTTGAGAGCGTTTTGGCTTTCTTTTCACTTTATGCACAAGGTGTTGATTTGGAATACAATTGTTATTACTTGTATTTCAATTTTGATTTCCTATTTCAATTGTTCTTGGTGCTTGTTTGGATTGGGTTCAAGGGATATCATTTATCTTTCTTGAGTTCTCTTTAACTTCTACCATTTAGGTGATTGAACAAATTTGATTCCTTTTTTTACTTGTGATCTAAATTCCGTTCTAAACCGATTGAAGAGTTCTAAGGTTCAAGCAAGAGTCTTGGGGTTCCGCATCATTTGGTATCAAAGCGTGGTGATGGAGCTGAAACGGATGATGAGAATGATGTGGAGGATGAAATGCCTCCTTTGGAGGATTGTAGTGATGGGGAAAGGCCTATGGAAGGTAGATTGTTGGTTTTTAGACGTGCTTTGAATATGCAAGTAAGGAATGATGATGAGGGGGTTAAGTTGCAAAGAGAGAACATTTTTCATTCTAGATGTCTAGTGAATGGAAAATTGTGTAGCATGATTATTGATGGGGGTAGTTGTGTAAATGTGGCTAGTACCTTATTTGTTGATAAACTGGGTTTGGAGACTACAAAACATCCTAAACCTTATAAGCTGCAATGGCTTAACAATAGTGGGGAGGTGAGAGTTAATAAGCAAGTGAGGGTGCCTTTTACTATTGGGAAGTATAGTGATGAAGTGACATGTGATGTAGTTCCTATGCAAGCAAGTCATATTTTGTTGGGTAGACCATGGCAATGGGATAGGAGAGTGATGCATGATGGTTATCTCAATAGGTACATGGTAGGAAAAAAGGGCAAAAAGTATACTCTTCTTCCTTTAACCCCTAAATAAGTTTTTGAAGACCAAATGCAACTTGAAAAGTCCCATGATGAATTAGCATAAAGAGAGACCGAGAGAAAAAGAAAAGAAAAAGAAAAAGAGAAAAGGAAAGAGAGTGAGAGAAAATTAGAGTAGAAAAATGAAGATCAAAAAGAAAAAGAAAGAGAGATGCATTCGACCATAGAAAAGAATGAGGGAAGGAAAATGAGCTTTTATGCTAAAATGAGAGATGTGAGGAAAGCTTTATTTTCTAACAAGCCAATTATTGTACTCATGTACAAGGAAGCTTCTTTCTCAACTAACGAACTTGACCCTTCTTTGCCAAGTGTTGTGGTTGAAGTTTTGCAGGAATTTAATGATTTTTTTCCCGATGATCTACCTCAAGGTTTACCACCTTTGAGAGGGATTGAGCATCAAATTGACTTCATTCCCGGGGCTGCCATACCAAATAGACTAGCCTATAGGAACAATCCCGAGGAGACCAAAGAGCTTCAAAGACAAGTGGAGGAGCTCTTACAAAAGGGGCACATTCGAGAAAGTTTAAGTCCATGCGCAGTGCCCATCTTATTAGTACCCAAAAAAGATGGTAGTTGGCGTATGTGTGTTGATTGTAGAGTCGACAACAAAATAACGATAAAATATCGACACCCAATACCTCGACTTGATGATATGTTAGATGAGTTGCATGGTGCTTGTGTATTTTCTAAAATTGATCTTAAAAGTGGTTATCACCAAATAAGAATGAAACCAGGAGATGAATGGAAAATTGATTTTAAAACAAAAACAAGGGTTATGAGTGGTTGGTTATGCCAAGAACTTTCATGCGTTTAATGAACTATGTTTTACGTGAATTTATTGGAAAGTTTGTGGTTGTCTACTTCGATGACATTCTTGTGTATAACAAATCTATTGATGAGCATGTCATACATTTGAGGCAAGTGTTTGACACATTGCGCAAATTTCAACTATATGCTAAAATGAAGAAATGTACATTTTGCATCGATCCCATCATTTTCTTAGGATATGTCGTGAGTGCAAAAGGAATCAAGGTAGATAGTGAAAAGGTAAAGACTATTTAAGAGTGGCCGACACCTAAAAGTGTAAGTGAGGTGCGTAGTTTTCATGGTTTGATAAGTTTCTATTGTAAAAGATTCTAGTGTCGTTGCTGCCCCTTTAACTGAAATCATAAAAAAA
>NW_019028742.1:0-12613 GCF_000150535.2 Carica papaya | reverse complement strand
TAATTAGTTAGAGTTTACATTCATTACACAATAACTTCAAGTACCAAATAGCGCTACGGAAATTACTCTTTTGAAGGAAATATAAAAAATTTAAGAAAATAAACGAAAAATAAATAAAACTGACATCCTACTCGCAACTCTCTTGTGGATCGGACTCTAAATCCTGGTTTTCTTGATCTGAAATGATTAATAAAGGAACGAGCTATACTAGTCCAGTAAGAATATTACCCTACTCACCGACACAAAAATGAAAGTTGGTAAAAAAATCAAAATAACTAATGGAGCTCTTATTAAGCAAATTTATTTATCATAACAAAATCGTTTACCATCTACTTACCGTAGTGAGATTTGCAAAAATAACTTGTATAGTCAATAAGATAACACATATCATGATCTCATATTCAATTAAGTAAAAACAACAATTTTTTATTTTTATCAGCCTACTGGTATCGATGGAGGTTTATAGGGATGTCCCCACAACGTATGAACCATTTCCTTTAATATTTTCAATTAACGAACCGTCCCCATAACCCGTCTGGTATGAGCACTAAATTACAAAACCTCAATACCCGATTCGGTATGAGGGTGAAACGGGCCATCCCCATACCCCGTCCGATATGAGTGCCAAATTATTAAGCCTTGATACCTCATCTGGTATAAGACAACGTTCACGGTAGGGTTCTCTATGCACCCGCTTCCTCTACCATCGCCAAGGATATCCAGTAAGACTGTCGTTTCATCCATTCACTTATTCATACAATTCTCCATTTACCTTTAATCTTCAGCTTTCCAATTCAACTGAATCATATAAAATAAATAATATATGCATTCAAAACTATAAGATCGATCAATCAGATACTATCATGCATTTAAACTGTAAAATCAATCAATAAAATCAACAGTGAATAATTGTCAGTTCTGGCTCTATTAGTAATCCGTAATTAATTTTTGGGGATTAAAACGCGTTACAAGTACCTACAAATATCTCAAAAATCCAAAATCGGTGTCAGGACCTCTTTTTGGCCATTCTAGAATTTCGACATGGTAGCGGCAATTTGCCTTGGGTTAGCTTTTTTCTGCCGATTTTGCATCAATTTATGCGAGAAGACACGTTAAGGGGCCTTGGTTGGCCAAAAAAAAAATGAAAAACTGAAACTTACCGGCGGCGGAGTTTTCCAGTTCGGTGGCACCGCTGGCTCACCCTTGTGGTTTGGTGTTTTGCTTCGGTCAACCTGTAGAGGAAGAAACGATGGTTACAATGGTGAAAGAATTACGCAGAACGGGAATCGGGAAGGGCCTCATCGGAGGCATTTTTTACAATTTTCCGCGATGGTGTCACTAGGATTTGCCTATAGTTTTTAGCCAATCTGCTGGTCTTTTGGCTCCGATTTGTCCATGGGGGTGTTTAAAATTAAATTTCGAGCAAGGGGAGAAATTTTTACCTCTTTTGACGGCCGAAAGTGGCTTCGGCACGACGGTGGGTGGCAGCGACTCTCCTTCTCGAAGGCTGGGTCTTCTTTTCCGACGAGAGTGTCTGGCGGCTAGGGTTAGGGTTTAGTGTGAAGATGGTTATTTATATCCGTCCATTTTTAATATGGGTTGTCTATCAGTTTTGATCTGGATCGTTCAATCATGATTAAATAAAAAGTATATCTGCACTGTTGATCGCGTTTAAATCTGACTGTCCAATCGCATTTGGGGAGGGGACGCATTCGGGTCGTTCGTGCGCACGGGAGCAGATCTAGGTTATTTGATCGCGGGCATGCGGATTGCCTGCGTGGTCTCTCGTGTGGCACCATGTTAGCGTTCCTTACCATGCGACATATTCTGGTTTGTCGAGGCTGCTAACTGGACATCTTACGTGGTACAACTTTCTTAAATTGTATTTTAACATTCGGTTTCTTATTTTTCTTTCAAAAATACCTCCAGAACCCAAATTTTCACCATTTTTTTTAAAATTGTTTTCAATTTCATCTGTCACATAATTTTCTTCATTTATGAATTAAATTAAAATTAAAAAATTAAAAAATTATATTTATAAATTAATTTAAATTAAATTATTCACTCTCATACCGGACGAGTTATTGAGGTGGTGGTACATTTAACGCCCATTATCGGTCAGGGACGGGGACGAACGATTAATTGATAAATTGGATGTTGGGTCTACGCATAAGAAGAACCCCTATGGACCCCTAAGGGTACTGGTAAGTAGGTAAAAAATATGATGTTTACTATTATTATTCCTTTAAATGTATAATAAATTGATATCTTGATTACTGCCTTCATAAGTCGTATTTTATAACCTAAAAGGCGAGCATTATCTACGTTTTTAAAATTAAAAGAATCTACCAAACAAGAAAAATGGCTCCATTGGTTGTTTTATAATTTTTACCAACTTTTCATTTTTCGTATTAATGTTAAGTGTTAACATTCTTACTGGGCTAGTGTAGCTCATCCCCCTTATTTAATAATTTTAGATCAGAAAGACCAAGATCCGAATTTTGAACAGCAAGAAAGTTGCGATTAAAAGTTGTCGCCCCATCCCATCAGAGTTGCTCAATGGAGGTTGACCCTATAGGATTTTAATTACGTTCTTATTTCTGTTGTTTTAATTTCCAAAAAGGACATTCTTGTAGCTCTATTGGGCATTCAAATTTACTATGTAAGCAATATAAACTCTAAAATCTCAACTGCTTTCGCCATTATTTTATTAATCCAATATTTTCTTTTTTATTAAGTATTGGGCCTTTAAAGTTAGTATCAAAATTACGTTCCTCGGAATCATTCCTTGTATAAAGGTTAGAATCATTCAATATAACTCGACACTCAACCTTTTCTTGTGAAATACAAGTACAAAGACATGAGAGATGAATGTCCCCACTGAACAGAGTAGCCCGGGATGGGTCGTTTCAAGAGGATGTCGATCGACTTTTCGAGATGTTAGAGAGACTCATCTCTTCCTAGCAGACCAGAAAAGAGAGAAGGGAGTTGTCTGACCCTCCACTCCTGCCACAGTATGAGCCACCTGTAGCACCCGGGAAATTGAAGGAAAAAAAAAAAAAAACGCGCGGGCCACGTCAGCAGCCACGTCAGCAGACCTAGTCAGCAGTCCTGGCCAACCAGGACCTGCCACGTGGCAAAACTATGTCGACCGGGGACGGGCCACGTTGGCGATCCGCGTGCGCGCGATCGGACGGCCCAGATCAATCGCGCGCACGGACGGCCCAGATCAATCGCGCGCACGGACGGCCCAGATTTAATCAAAATGGACGACTAAGATCAAAAGGCAAAAGGGTATAAATAGAACCCCCACACCAGACCACAAAACCCTAGCCGCCTGCCCTCGCCGGAGAAGACGAACCAGAGCCGGCCGCCGCCACCCGCCGCCGCACCGGGGAGATTTCCGACCGCCGATCGAGGTAAATTTCATACCCTCAACTCGTTTTTCCACGCTGATTTCCCAAGTGGCCAAATCAGAGCCAAAATCCCGGCCAAACGGCCGAAAAACACGACCGAAAGCCAGCGGCGCCGCTGGGCCCCTCCTCGGTTTTTGCCTCCGATGAGGCCCTTCCCGGCCTCCGTTTAATGCAATTTTTATATCACCGTGATCACCATTCTTTTCTCTACAAGTTGGTCGGAGCCGAATCACCAAAACACGAACTTCACCGGAGAGCCGCCGCACCCGAGAGCACCGCCGCCGGTAAGCTTCGATTTTCTGTAAATTTTCAGCCCCCCGAGGGCCGTAGGGTTGTTTTATCGCAGGAACCAATGCGAGTGTGGCCGAATTCGGCCGAAAACGGCCAACCCGAGGTGAACCGCCGCCGCAAGTGGCGGCGCCGTCGCCAGAGCACGGCGGAGCCGCCGTACCGGAGTTGCGATATTGGCCGAAAGGGGCCCTGGGCCTAATTTGGGATTTTTTGGAACACGTGCAGGTACCAGTAGTGCGTTTTAGTTCTCCAGGAAAAATTCAGGAAAAATTGGGGACAGCGTGTAGGCGCACTGTGAAGCCGTGTTCGGATCCCGAAACGTGTAAGGACCCCTCACCCTATTTCCTATCACGATTTTAAAGTTCAATAAATGATAAAACGGTATTTCATGAATCAACGAATGTGTGAAATTGCTTAAGGTCGCTAATGGAGCCCGAGTCTATTGTGTTTGTCGGTTAACTGTTATTTGGCCTGTTTTACAGTTTTACATGCAGTATGAGGTTTGATGTTTTCATTTTATAGTTTCGTGTGCATATTGTACTGTTTTATTGATTATGGATTGAATGACTGGGATGTTGATGCTGTATGTTGTCTGTTTGGCATAAATTACTGTTTTGCTCGTTTGTATGTGGATTGATGATGCTGACTGAGGGAAAAGAGAATGATAGATTATGTAAATGGGTAATTGTATAATGTGGTCAGCCTGACTAGATATCCTGGGAGATGGTGGACGGACCGAGTCCGTAGGGAACCCTACCGGGATTGTGGTCTCCCATACCAGACGGGGTATGGAGATCTTATGTGCTTTGGCGCCCATACCGGACGGGGTATGGGGACGACCCGTTTCACCCTCATACCGGACGGGGTAATGAGGTCTATAGTTTTGGCGCCCATACCGGACGGGGTATGGGGACGGCTCTGGAAAAATGATTTCAAGTGTTAAGGGTTAACGGGTAGCGGGACCCCTATGGATCCCCATGGATACTAGTGGGCTGGTAAATGAGGAAAATGTATTGTTTAATGATTGTATTACGAAAGGCTTGATAAGTATTACGTTATACAGTTTATATATGATTTCATGATGATGATGATGTTATTGTTTTTGTATATTGACTCATAAATTTCACCGAGGTAAGTGAATGGTAAAGGTTTTATTATTGATAAAAGGTTTTGTTGTAAATTATGCTCCATTGGTCTTTTTGTGTTTTCTACCCACCTTTACCTCCGTGACGGTGAGATATCGTGATGTCTTTACTAGGCTAGTGTAGCTCATTCCTTATTTAATCATTTCAGATCATGAAGACCTTGTTCCCGAGCCAGTTCCGCAGGAGGACGACGAAGGGGACGCCTAAAGACTCCATAGCCATATTTGTAGCTTTTACTTTCAAGTTTCTCCTTTAGGCAGTTTGATCTTTTATATTGTGAGTACGTTTTTGGTTTTAGTGTAAGGGATGTTAATCGAATTTTTGACTTCGCTTCCGCATTTGATATTTTTAATATACATTCCATTATGAATTTTCGGGGCTGTTACACCACCCCTACAATAGAAAGATCTAGTGCCACCTTAGTATAACCTTACTCCTCCACCGTATCATCCAGCACCGCCACAGTACAATCCAATGCTCTCGTAATACAACCAGGTACCACCACAGGGTCACCCGATCCCTCCCTTGCATAATCTAGCTCCTCTTCAACAAGACTTAATTTCACCTGTGATGGACCCAAGCTATATTTAGAGGTACAAGAGACTTAAACCATTTACTTTTACAGGGGTATTCACTTTCAAATAAGTTGAGTATTAGTTGGTAGAAACAAAGAAGGCTTTCGTAACTCTTAGGTTGGTTCTTGAACAAGGTCATACTTGCTACTTACATGTTCTTATGTGAAGCAGGTCGTTAGTGACAACTGAAGCATGCCACTTTAACTATTCTGGTCACTTGGTAATAGTTTCTGTCAGCTTTCAATGCAGAATATCTGGAACAATAGGCCCAAAAATTTGGCCAGGATAATCTTTTTTTAATTTATAAAATATATATAAATAATTAAAATTCATTTCAATTTAATTTTGTTTAATTTTTTAGAAAAAAATAAATTAGAGAAGAAATTAAAAATAATTTTGGAAAATGAGCGAAAGTGTGAAAACAGGAGGTGTTTTTGAAAGAAAATTTGAAAACATAGAGTAAATTTGTAAAAAAGAAGTTTGGCCACATGGGACGGCCTGATCAGCAGCTATGGCAAACTAGGGCACGCTACGTGGCAGACACGCTAACATTGACTCCATGCGGGACACCACGTGGGTGATCCGCATGTCTGGGCGATCCGACGGCTCATATAGCATCTCGCGCGCACAAATGGCCCAGATGCATTCTCCCTTTATACATGATCGACCGAACGAGATTGATTGCGATGGACAGCCCAGAGTCATCCATGCAATTGGCCTAAATTGGAAATTATCGAACGGTCTTCCTCGCTCCACGTCGACTCGAACGAGAGGCCTGGATCGGATGGAGATGAGTATTTAAACTCCTCTTCGCAGGGAGACAAAACCCTAGCCAACACCCAGCCAAAGAAGAAAAAGAAGAAGGATATTGAAGGGGAGACCAGCTGCCGGAGGGACGTCGCCGCCGCCGCACCAGAGCCAACGTCGACAACCAAAAAATGTAAAATTTCCTCCTTTTCGCTCGGAATTCAATCCCGAGTCTCCCTATGGCTATATTGGAGTGAAGTAAGCCAAAAAACTACTGACAAAACTCGACCGAGTTACCAAAGCCAAAATCCAAAACCCTCTATGATGACCTCCTTTTCGTTTTCTATTTCATGTAATTTTTTGATCATCATGTTCACTAACCTTTTTCTAGTACAAGTTAACCGAAGGAGAACTTCAGTCGCGAAGGAGGACCAGGGGAATCGTCGCACCCAGGGACCTTCCGTCGATAGAGTTTTAATTTTTTGCCTTTTTCAGCCAATCGACGCCTCCTAACTCATTTTTTTGCAAGTTAAAACCAGCCGAAACCGGCCAGGCCGAAGTGAACCACTGCCATGCCTATTTTTGCCTTTTGGGATATATTTAGGATATGTGATGGGTATTTTAATTTCTATAAGAAAATTCAAGAAACCCAGGGGGCCGCCATGAGGTACAGTAGGAAGTACGGTATTTCGGACACCGATTCAGGGTAAGAATCTCTCACCCTTTTTCCTGTTATGGTAAATTGAAGCTTAATAATCAATAATACTGTATTTTCTGAAAATTAAAAAATCTTAAAAATAATGACAGGTTACTAGTGGAGTCAGAACCGGTCAGTGCATATTTGCTCTCATTTATTGTTTATTTTCTGTATTGCTTAAAATGCCTATTGTCATATTGTGTACCTTAAATTACTAGTTTTAATTCCTTCTCAGTTATTCAGTTTACCTGACTGCATAACCCTCATTTGTTGATTTGTTTTATAATAAATATCTTAATCTTATTTTTTGATATATGTATCGCCTATTTGCATGACTTACCATTGATTTGTAAATATGAGATATTGGTATGTAACTAATAATTAGTTAATAGTGAGAATCTATGTATAAAAGGCTTATTAGACCCTAAAAAAAGGTGGACGGACCCAGTACATAGAGAACCCTACTGTGAACATTACATTAGTCAGACGAGCTGAGAAGTCTCACACCGGAAGGGCATGAGAGATATGATTCACCCTCATATCAGACAGGGTATCGAAGCGATGACATGTTTGACGCTCATTATTGGACATGGTATGGGGACGGTCGATTAATTGACAAATTTGGATATTGGGTTCACGTGTAGAAGAACACTCCTATAGACCCCCAGAGGTACCAGTAAACAGGTAAAAAATAAAAATTGTTGTTACTGCTCACTTATATATTAAATCATAATGCTATTGAGTTATTGTCCTCATAAGTCGATTCTGAAAATTCATAACGGTAAGTATGGAATAAACAGTTTTATGTTATATAAATTTATTTAAGAAAGCAAATGGCTCCATTAGTTATTTTATAATTTTTACAAACCTTCGATTTTTTGTGTTAGTGATTAGTGTGATATTTTTACTGGGCTAGTGTAGCTCATCTCCTTATTGAAACATTTCATATTAAGAAGACCAAGATCTAAATCCTGAACAGCAGGAGGGTTACAAGTAAATGTTACCTCCCGGGTCTCATCAAAATTGCCAATGGAGGTTAACCCTATAGGATTTTAACTTCATTTTTGTTCTGTTATTTTAACTATTATTTAAAAAGAATATTCATGTAACTCTATTAGGTATCCTAAATTACTGTGTAAGAAATGTAATTATTATTCACTTTTACTATTTTTATATATATTCTTTTACTTAAGGTTTCAGGCTTTTACAGTACCTCCCAGAATACATTCGGCATTTAAAGGAGATGGAGTTTGCACACATGGTCCAAAGTGATATGATAATGTTTGAGTATTTTCGAAAATTCCTGGAGTTGGACCGATACTCTCCTAAGAGATTGAATGTAGACCTGATAGCACTAGACACAGGGGATTTTGATGTAATTATAGAAATGAATTGGCTAGCGACGTATCACACCACTATAGATTGCTTCATAAGAAGTTTATATTCAACTTTCCTAACGAATAATCATTTACAAATTAATAAAAGTTTTAGATATTATTCCCTCATGGTAACTGCATTGTTTATCTGATTTTTTTAACTCAGTCATTCTTTTCTACATTAGGCAAACCTAAGAAAAAAATTTGCATTCAAGAGATTCCTGTGGTTCGAGATTTTTTGGATGTATTCCCTGATAGACTATCAGGACTGTCGGTGGATAGAGAAGTTGAATTCACCATAGATCTTCAGCCTGACACCTAGCCCATTTCAGTTATCCCTTACCAAATGAGTCATGTTGAGATAGAAGAACTGACGAAACAAATCAAAGAATTGCAAGATAATGGGTTCATCTGATATACTATATCTCCTTGGGGTGCTAAAGTCATATTCGTAAGGAAATGTGATGGATCCTTAAAGTTGTGTATTGACTACAGAGGATTAAATAAGATCACAATCAAGGACAAGTACCCCCTCCCCAGGATCAATGATCTTTTCGATCAGTTATAGGGTACTCAGGGTTTCTCAAAAATTGACTTGCATTCGGGCTACCATCAGGTAAAGATCAAGGTAGAAGACATCTCCAAGATGAACTTTAGAACCTGGTATGGGCACTATGAGTTTCTAATCATGTCATTCAGGCTAACCAATACACCTGCAATTTTCATGAACTTGATAAACAAGGTCTTCAAGTAGTTCTTAGATCAGTTTGTCATAAATTTTATTGATGATATCTTGATCTATTCAAAGAGCAGAGAGGAATATGTTCAGCATCTAACTCAGGTTTTACAGGTTCTCTAAGAAAAGAAACTATATGTAAAACTGAACAAAAATGGATTTTAGCTTGAGCAGACTACCTTCATAGGGCACATAATATCAAAGGATGAAGTGTCAGTGAATCTTGATAAGGTTGAGGCAGTGACAGGTTGGAAGAAATTGACTTCGGTTAAGGAAGTTTGAAGCTTTTTAGGTATGACAGGTTATTACTATAGGTCTGTAGAGAGGTTTTCAAGCCTGACCACCTCTCTAACTCGGCTTAGGAAGAAAAATATCAAGTTTGAGTGGAATAAAGAATGTGAAATGAGTTTTGCAGGACTCAAGGAACGATTGACTATTACACCAGTTTTAGCTCGGCCAAGTGGGACAGGGATATATACAGTATACAATGATGCTTCCTACCTAGGATTGGGTTGTGTTCTGATGCAGTACGAAAAAATCATAGTCTATGGGTTCAGACAGTTGAAAACTCATGAAAGGAATTATTCCATACACAACTTAGAATTTTCCACCATTATCTCCACCTTGAAGACCTAGCGCCACTACTTGTATGGAGAAACATTTGAGATTTATACAGACTATAAGAGCTTAAAGCATATATTCACGTAGAAGAATCTCAACATGCAGCAGAGGTGTTGGATAGAGCTCCTCAAGAACTATGATTATAAGATTTTGTATCACCCGAGTAAGGGTAATGTGGTAGTCGAAGTTCTTAGTATAAAAAGTACAGGTATATTAGCTCACATAATGATTTCTGAATGCAAGGTAATAAAGACTGAGCAACAGATACAACTCTGAAATTTAAAAAGGGCCACATGTTTGGCTCATCTAACTGTCTAACCTGAATTGATTAAGAAAATAAAGAAAACTCAACTAACTGATCCCACTCTAGTAGCTCTCAGAAAGGATATAAAATTAGGTTTAAATTTAGAATTTTGAGTCCTTGTTGATGGGTTGCGCAGATTCCAAGATAGGGTATGTGTTCCAAATGATAGTAAACTGAAAAGGAATGTCATGACAGAGGCTTACAGTTTAAAGTTCACCATGCATTCTGGAAGTACTAAGATGTATCAAAGCATGCAACCTCGATTCTGGTGAAGAGGGATGAAAAAAAAATTACTGACTTTGTCTCCAAGTACCTTGTATGTCAGCAGGTCAAGGTAGAGTATCAATGCCTAGGTGGGCTAGTTCAGCTATTACCAATTTTAGAGCAGAAATGAGAACATATCACTATGAATTTTATAACAGGGTTGCCTAAGGCACGCTTGGGACATAATGCAATATAAGTAATTATTGACCAACTCACCAAGTCCTCTCATTTTTTGGCTATCAGAATGACCGACCCCTAGAAAAAGCTAGTTAAAATCTATATCGGGGAGATAGTCAAGCTAAATGAAATTCCAGTGACAGTGGTATTAGAAAATGACCCCAGGTTCACTTCTCAATTTTTGACAAGTTTTCAGTAAGCAATGGAGACGAAATTATCTCTCAATACAATATTCTACCCTCAAACAGATGGACAATCAGAACGAACTATTCGTACACTGGAGGATATGCTAAGGGTTTGTGTTTTAGACTTCAGAGGGTATTGGGACGATCACCTACCCCTGATAGAGTTCGCCTATAATAATAGTTATTAAGTAAGTATTGACATGGTTCTGTATGAGACATTGTATGATCGACCCTGTAGATCGCCGATCTATTAGGAAGAAGTGGGTGATAGGACATTGATTAGCGTAGACCTTGTAGATGAGACTACAAAAAAGATAGTTAAAATCAGAAAGAATATCCAGACATCCCAAAGTAGACATAAGTGTTATGCGAACATTCGAATGAGAGGTTTAAAATTTGAGAAAAGTGATCGAATGTTCCTTAAAGTCACCCTTTTTAAAGGTATCAGCAGGTTTGGAAAGAAGGGGAAAGTAAACTCTCGATTCATCAGACTATTCAAGATCTTGAACAGGCCAGGAACATCAACCTACAGACTAGTACTACCTCTAGAACTATTCAAAGTTCATAATATATTCTATATGTTTATGCTAGGCAAATATAATCCAGACCCCTCACATGGCATGTCTTATGAGTCACTTCCACTTCATGAGGATCTATCCTACCAGAAGGTATCAATTAGTATTTTAGAATAAAAGAGTAAAGTACTTCGCAATAGAGAAATTCTCTTTGTCAATGTCCTATGGCAGAATTACTCGACGGACGAACTCACTTTAAAATTGTTTGACTAGTGAGAAAGTGACAAATTTAAGGGATAAAATTTTTTTAAAGGCGGGAGAGTAGTAATACCCGAGCCTAGAATTTAGACCTAGAATAATTAAATCATAATAATAAAATAAATTTAAAAAATTTATTTTTAAATTTTATTTGAATTTTTTGAAGAAAATTGTAGTTTGGATGCATTTGAAAATATTTTCAAAAATCACAGCCAAAGTAGAAATAAGGGAGGACCGATTTGAAAAAAAAATCTAAAAAACTGGATAAAAATAAAAATAATAAAAATTTAGTCACGTGGACTGCCATGTCAGCAGCGCGGCTGGTTGCCGTACGTCACGTGATAGATACGTGGACACGCGTCCATGCGGGAAGCCACACGGGCGATCCGCTTGCCAGCAAATCCAATGGCCCAGATCTCTTCACATGCACACGGATGGCCCAGATCCATTTTCATTTCAAGCGTAATCGAACAACTTAATTCAATTAGGCTGTGCGGTCTAGATTAATTCTCCAAATAATAGTGATCCAACAGCGGAGAGTGGACCACGTATCCCTGCATGGATGGTCTAGATCGACGCAGGAAAGGTATATAAGCATCGCATCCTAGAAAATCCTAACCCTAACTACACCTGCCTTCTCCGGAGAAAAAGAAAAAGGGTGGTTTGAAAGAAAACAAATCGTTGTCGCTGCTGCACCAAAGCCACTGCCAACACCATAGAGGTTAACCAAAGAGAATTCCCAGCCGCAAGAGAGGAACTACGGAGACATGGTACTAAAAAGTCCCTTCACTGGTAACATTTTGATTTTTCCCTTTTTCGAGCTACGGAGGCCGCCTAACCTCGTTTTTCGCAAGTTTTCGTACAAAACTTGCCAAAACAACAGAAAATGGCTAGGCCTAGAGGAGACGCCTCCATGAGCAGCAGAGCCCACGCCGGAGCACAACAGCGGCGTTGTGCCGGAACCCTAACACGGCTGAAAAATTTAAAAATGCATATTTTTAGCCTTTTGGGGTATTTAGCAATATGTGACTTGTATTTTTTATTTTCACATTAAAAAGATCCAAGAACCGTCAAGAAGTACAGTGAAAAAGGCGGTGTTTCAAACACCGACCCCTAATTAATTGAATACAGGTCGTTATTGTTGTTTATCGTATGTACTTTAATTCATAGATTTATTTACCCTCTCGTTATTGATTGCTTAACCGTTATTCTTAGTTGTTGATTGATTTGAAATAAATGCCCTAATCATATTTTTCTTAATTATTAAAGTATCAATTTATATTATCTATTTAAATATCATTCCATA
>NW_019028741.1:0-12608 GCF_000150535.2 Carica papaya | reverse complement strand
TAATTATCACTTTGCCAATATACCATAACACATAACGGTTATGTACTGCCACATTAAAGCCTAATATAATGTAAGTGCTTTTGGAACAACTTCTTTCTATAATAAATGATGCACACATATCAAAATTGCATGTTGAAAACAAAAGTGAAATAACACTTATATCAAAGTAAAACTTTAAATAATATTTACAAATACAAAAGACAATTTGAACACTTTCACATTTTTATACTGAAAATACGTAAAATACTTTAAAATTACATAAGTTATGAATCCATAATATCCACTCACTTAGATCCTTAGCAGTCGCAATTTTAATTCCGGTAGAGTTTCGATTTTATTTATGACTTTTTCCTCTAAAAAATCTGGTAAAGTTTTAGGATGATTTTTGGTCACTTTCTTGACTCAAAAATATCAAACACAATAGTAAAAAACTAATCTCGAAAATTAAAGAGAAAACGAACTTCAAAACTTAATAAAAGACTTACCTTTCTAATGGTTTATAACCTTCTTTTGACTGTGAGCCTTCCTCTTCTTCTCTTCATCTTTTTTTATTCTCACAGATTTAATAGAGTTTTCTCAAGACTTTTATCTAAAACCTCATAATACTCTAAAAAGATTACACACTTTGTACTCTTTATTGTTTCCTCACCTCTATGTTTCTCACTATTTTTTCTCATTTGGAATCTCTTCCTCCCTTTTTCCATCCTCTATTTATAGGAATTGGGAGCCAAAAGAGAAAGGTTGTCACCATTCTGTCATAACATTTCATCTAAAAATTGTCATATTTCATCATGTCAATTCATCTAAAAGGTTACCATTTTTTATATGCCATTTTATTTAAAAGGTTACCAGGTTTCACATATCACTTTATTTAAAAGGTTACGACTTTTTACATGCCACTTTATCTAAAAAGTGCAACTTTTCGTTGTGTCACTTCATTCAAAAGTTACCACTTTCTATATGTCACCTCATCTAAAAGTTATCATTTTTTGTTATGTCATTTCATCTAAAAGTTACTTTTTTTTATTATACTACTTTATTTAAAGATTCTAATCTTTTTTCATGCCTTTTCATGCTTATTCTAGTTCTTTCATCCTTATCTATACTTTTTCCATTTGACTGTAAACTATATCCTTAACTTTATTATATATTTCCAAATACATGTAAATGCTAAATTAAATATATCAAACATAAGAAATTAACTCGGGGGTATTTCGAGGTATTACATCTTCCCCCCTTAGAAAAGAAATTTGATCCTCTAAATTGGACTTGCTAGTGGTTACAAAAAGATGTGCGTATTTAGCCTTCATTTCCTCTTCTGGCTCCCATGTGACTTCTTCAATCGAATGATGCTACCATAGTATCTTTATTAAGAAGATTACCTTGGACCATAATTTCTTTTCTTTGTGATCAACTATCTGCATAGGAAACTCAATGTAGGATAGGTTGTCCTGAATTACAAGGGTTTCATATCAGATTACATGCGATGGATCTGGGTGATATTTCTTCAACATCGACACATAGAAAATATTGTGTATGTTGGCTAACTCAAGTAACAATGCTAAAAGGTAGGCGACAGCTTCCACTCTATATAATATCTAACAAGGTCTGATAAATCTAGAATTGAGTTTTTTTTCCTCCCAAATCTCATGATCCGTTTAATTAGTGAGATTTTTAAAAATACATAGTCACCTACTTCGAATTCTAAATCTCTTTTTTGATTGTAGGTATAATTTTTCTGCCTACTTTGAGCTCTTAAAAGATGTTTCTTAATCAATTTCATATTCTTTATAATTTCTTACACTAACTCAGGTCTAACCAGCTTTCTTTCCCCAACTTCTTCTTAATAAATAAGTGATCTGCATGGTCTTTTATACAAAACCTCATAAGGTGCCATTTGAATGTTGGAATGATAGCTATTGTTATACGTGGACTCAATTAGAGGTAAATAATCGTCCCAATTATCTCGTAACTCAATGACACAAGCTCGCAACATATCTTTTAGAGTTTGGATTGTCCATTTTGATTATCTATCCATCTGAGGATGGAAAGCTGTACTAAAGGATAGCTTTGTCCCAATAGCATTTTATAGACTGGTCTAAAATCTTGAAGTAAAGCAGTGATCTCAATCGGAGATGATTGTGAATGGAATTTTATGCAATCTCACAATCTCCTTGATATAGAGTCTGACTAACTTATCCAGTGGATCATTTACTCTGATAGCTAGGAAATGAGCAGACTTAGTTAGTCTATCAACAATAACCTAAATGACATCATGCTGAGATCTTGTTTTAGGTAGACCCACCACGAAATCCATGGTAATATGTCTTCATTTCCACTCTACTATTGGCAAGGGCTGAAGTAGTCCAACTAGCCTCTGACATTTAGTCTTTACTTGTTGGTAGGTGAGAAATTTAGAAATGAACTTTGTTATATCCTTCTTCATCCCACTCCATCGATATTTGATCCTCAAGTTGTAATACATCTTAGTGTTGTCAGGGTGCATAGTAAATCTAGAGCAGAGTATTTTTTTTCTAATATCTTATTTTTTATACTGTTATTATTCGACACACATACTCTGTTTCTAAACCTTAGTACACCATCTTTCAATAGTATGAATTCTGGCCTAAGTCCCTTTCTAACATCTTCCATAATCAACCTCAAGGTAAAATCAGACTGTTGGGCTTATTTAATTTTCTGCACCAAAATGGGTTGTACTTTTATATTGGCTAGGTATCCTCTTAATATTTTATGTCAGACATTCAAGTTCAACTTCTGAAACTCCTCTACGAGTCTCCAATATAAGGTCATCATGTAGGCAAGAGTGCAAGTATTTTTTCTACTAAGTGCATTTGCAAATATATTGTCTTTTCCTTGATAGTATAGGATATTACAATCATAGTTCTTAAGTAAATTCATCCATCTCCTTTGGCGTATATTGAGTTCTTTTTATGAGAACAAATATTTCAAACTCTTATGGAATGTGTGAATCTCAAAACATTCACCATATAGATAATAGCGTCATATTTTTAAGGCAAAAACTATGGTGGATAGTTCTAAGTCATGGGTAGGATAGAACAGGATAGTTTGGCTCATGATTCTTTAATTATATGGAATCATAAGCTATCACTTTTCCGTATTGCATTAGCATGCATCTCAATCCTTACTTTGAAGCATCACTGTAGATAGAGAATTCACTGGTACCATGAAGAATAATCAATACTAACACTATTGTCAACCACTTATTCAGTTTTTGAAAACTTTATTCACACTTATCATACCACTCGAACTTTGTGTCATTTCTAGTGAGCTGAGTTAGTGGAGTAGCAATTTTTGAAAAACTTTCAATAAACTTCCTGTAGTATCCAGCTAGACTGAGGAAACTTTGAACTTCAGTTACCGTTGTCGGTCTTTTCTAGTTTGTTACTGCTTCTACCTTAGTTGGATCTACTGATATTCTGTCTTTTGAAACTATATGTCTGAGGAAGACAACATTCTTTAGCCAAAGTCACACTTTTTAAACTTGACGTACGACTTCTTTTTCATCAGTGTCCCAAGCGCTATTGTTAGATGCTTCTGACATTCAACCTTATTATATGAATAGATCAGTATATCATCAATGAAGATGATGAAAAACTTATCCAAGAATGGCTGGAAGACTCTATTTATCAAATTTATAAATACCGCGAGAGCATTTGTTAGACCAAAAGGCATGACTGACAATAAGTAATGGCCATACTTGGTCCTGAAGGCAGTCTTGAGAATATCCTCTTTCTTAATCTTTAATGGATGGTATTCAGAATGTAGATCAATCTTTGAGAATACTTGGACTCCTTGAAGTTGGTCGAGCAGATCATCGATATGAGGCAATGGATACTTGTTCTTTATGGTAACTTGGTTTAGTTACCTATAATCGATACAGAGTCACATGGTACCATCCTTCTTCTTTATAAATAGTACTGGAAATCCCCATTGTGATACACTTGGTCTAATGAAACTTTTATCCAATAATTCTTGTAGTTGTTTTTTAAGTTCCTCTAGTTCGGCTTTTGTCATTCGATATGAGTCTTAGAGATAGAGCTCGTACCAAAAATTAAGTCAATAAAGAACTCAATCTCCCGATCTGAGGGTAGGCTTAGAAGATCTTCTGGGAAAACATTAGAAAATTCTTTCAGCACAGGTATCTGTTGTAGATTGACTTCTTTACTTTTATTCTCCAATAGGTAAGCCAAATATTCTGTACATTGCTTCTCAAGTAATTGTTGAGCTTGAATGCAAAATATGAGACATGGATCTTGGGGCTCCCTAATTTCTTTGAATTTGAAGGTCTTGTCATTAGGAACATTAAAGGTCACCGTCTTCCCATGACAATCTATATTAGTATGCCGTCAACCATTTCATTCCTAATATGATTTCAAAATCATACATATCTAAGAGTATGAGATCTATTGGTATCTCTTTATTGGTAATCTCAACAATACATGTTTGGCATACTGTACTAGTGTTCAAGTCTCTGTTAGCTAGGGTAGGACTACTAATACATAATCTAAAGGTGATTATTCCATGTTCAAATGCTGAGCAAACTCATGAGATGCAAAAGAGCGTGTAGATCCTGCGTTTATTAAGACTAATAGCCAAGGCATAACGACCTAAACCTCCATTTAGAGGTCTAGTCGCACACAAATAAGTAATGATAAGTAATTTTAAGAAAACATCTTGCGCAACTAATATTTAGAGTTAAAAGTACATTTCTTACATGACTTAGTTTTTTAAAAAATCTCAATATTTGTGAGGCGTGTGCAAGTCCTAAAAATAAAAACTTACTACAAAGAAAGTAAGTAACCTTAAATATAGTTCAAATCAAAGCAAAATAAAGAAAGGGATGGTTCCTAGCAATGCTCTCACTATTCGGGAGTAGAATCCTGAATGTCCTGGTCTGAAAAGTATAAATAATGAATTAGGTGAGCTACATTAACTTCATAAAGATTTAAAAAACTAAACAACGTAACAATTTAGTAAAATATTGTAGAAAACAGTAAAATACCGACGAAATATATTTTTATAAAATTTATTTGAAGACCTCTCCAACCTTTCTCATTCATAATATCATCAAGGCACATTACGTACCTGCATAAATAACTTGCATTCTCATGCACAAACACCATTGTATCATATCAAATATGCCATCAAATACAATTTATGAATCAAATTAATTTCACCTTTCTCTTTCGTTTGATATTTAAGGTCACTCATATATTCAGTTTTTATTTAACATATTAAAGGGGTCTCTACTACTTATGGATACTCAAAAATTTTCTGAAATCAATGATAAATTATTGGTCGTGCTCATACCTCAACCCATATGAGCATAACGATTATCAACTGCCTCATACCTCAACCCATGTGGGCTCCACAAATACTGACTATTCTCATGCCCCAACCCGTATGAGGGGCATAACCAGTCGGTCACCACCATACCCTAACCGATATGGGCACCACTATTATTTTGTATTTACAGTGGGGTTCGCCCCACAACCAAAACATAGTCACCACAAAATCAAGGTATAGCCACCATACTGTAACTCATATAAGCGTCACTATTATTTTGTATTTACAGTGGGGTTCGCCCCACAACCAAAGCATAGTCACCACAAAACAAGGTATATTAATCCAAAACACATAATTATATATTGTATACTTTCCCTAACGTTTTCATCTCATGTTTCCCATTTAACACATATACGCACATTCACACCTTGTCCTTCAATCACTGGCAACTCCAATTACTTGTCATATGCACTAATATTAACGTCTAACAATATGCGGTGTAAGGACACACTTACGCGCATAACCGCAACATACATAGAGATTCTTATACATCAACCCATCATCATATGCACCTGAATTAAATATATATCATTATATACATCATATATATCATCACATACATCAACATACCATGTATGAAAAATATAAAAATTATTATACATCAAGTTATCATAATATGCATCCAAATAGAATATATATATATATATATATATCATTATACATTTTTATACACTGTCACATATATAAACACATCATGTACAAAAAATATACGTGAATAGATTACAAAACATGATGGAATTGCTCCACCGGCACTGTTATAATTATTTGTTATTATTATTTTTCCTTTATTATTGTTATTTTTTTGCACAAACCACATATCTATTTTTTTTCAAAAATGGTTACGGGAATGGGTTTGGGATCCTTACCAGAATGAGAGACTCGAGGCGTCGTGGTTTGGCTTCCTGTACTCGAGCTTTACATTTTTTTTTGTTTTCTTTCCTCTTTTTTGATTATACACAACAAGGCTTCTCAAAATACTAATCGAAAGAAAAAAGGGTGAAAAGAGAATAAGAGGTGGCTTACTAAAGTTGCGTTGGGTTCCTAGCCACCAGCGTGGTTGCTCTACTCTCAGGCTCGGGCTCCTAGCTGAAAATCACGGATGAATGCTAAAAACGACAACAAAAAAGGGAAAAAATCGTTTACTAGGGGTCGGTTTACGGTTCCGACATGGTGGCGTCGCTTGGGTTCTGCCATCTGTAACCTCATCTAACGTCTGTTTCTTTCTTCTCTAGTCTACCCTGTCGGCTAGGGTTTTTGGAGCCAACAAGGGTGAGGCTTAAATACTCCCCCTTAACAGATCCAAACCGTCCATGTGGTGAAAGGGGAATCATCCATTTGTGAGCGTGTGGATCGCCAGCATGTCGTTCACATTGTGTCACCTACCGGCGTGGCATCAACGCGGTAGGATCTTACTCGTCGTGCGGGTGAGTCAACGATCCTACATGGCCTTTTTTAAAAAAATGATGGATTGGCCCCTAGTCCCCTAACATTCTTTCAATTGAGTCCATTTTTATTTCAAAAGGGCTCTGACTTTGATATTTCATTTTAAAATGGTCTTTAAATCAATTATTTCAATTATTTTTCCCATTTTTGATAGATTTTGATGTTAATTTAACACATTCACACATTTTTAATTTATAAAATAAATAAATTGTGGTTCATCCTTTATTACATGATGATTTTAAATAGTTTTCTTTTTTTAACCTTGGATATTACACAAGGTATTAAAGATATTGAATATATCTTGGATCACATTCTGGGAGGCTTCAGCATCTCTCTTTGTAAGAGCATATACTTCTCCTTGAGCTCTTGGTCTGGTCTACTCTTTGTTGATAAGATACTTTTTAATCTGATGTTGAGTACTACTACATTTGAAGCATCCATTTGTCGGCTTGTAGCAAGGTATGCTACCATGGTTTTTTCCATAATTGGGGCATATTTGCTCTAGCCCTTGTGCTGAGACTATGAGACCTATCTTCTGCCTCTTATCACATTGTTGTGGCTCTTGAGCCTTTTTCTTATTATTTGGTATGAATGGTCGGACCCACTGGATCTATTGTGAAACTAGTCTTGTAGCCTTCTGTAATTTTAGTCTGTTCTAGTGCTTCTTGGTAGTCATTAATCGTTATAACTAAGATTTTATCTCATATCTCCTTACGCAAGCCTATTTGAAACTTCATAACTCTTAAGCTTCCATCTACTACTAAGTTGGGCGCGAACTGAGCCAGCTCTATGAACTTTTCTGCATATTTTTCCAACCTCATATTCCCTTACTTTAACTCTAGGAACTCCATTTGCTTCTATTCTCGAACAAAGTCGGAAAAAATAATTTTCATAAAATGCCACTCTAAATGTTTTCCAAAGGATCATTGTCCTCAAAAATCCCTTTTTCAAGCGCCTTTAGTGTTCTGCAGCTCCCTTGAACATGAATATGACTAATTGTACCCTTTGCTTTGAAGTGAGACTAAGAACCTCGAACATCTTCTCTAACTTCATGATCCTCTGCTCAACTAATATCAGGTCGATTGCACCAACAAATGGTGGTGGGTTTATCCTCTTGTATCTTTCAATATATTTTCTATTATTTTCTTCCATCGGCTGGGTGTTACTAGTATTAGCATTATTATCATTAATAGTCCTTTGGCTATGGACTACATGTTGACTTACCATCGTAGCCATAACTTAATTTTATTATCATAACAGGCGTAGACGTCTCGACGATCTTGCTCGGACCGGGAGTAAAAGGTTCTTGCTTGTAATGTAATCCCTCCGTCACCCCACTATGATCTTGCTTGTAGTTCTTGGTATGTGAAGATATGTTGTTAGGTGCTCCATTTTCTTTTCCCATTGAGGCCGAATCGCATAAGCATTATATCCCTTAAATATAAAATATAAACACATGTATGAGACTCCAAATTTTCTTACTTACATTTTTAAATAAAAGTACAAAATAATAATCTTAATCTCAGAGTCTAGCTTCAAAAATTTTCTCCATATCACTGCTCAATTTGTAGCGGTATCTTCAGTATTTGGAGGGTGATAAGGGGGTGAGATAAAATATCTCAATAAGTAATATTATGAAATCACAGCATAGTACATGCAATACATAATTTTTTTAAATACAACAAAACATATATTATATAATCTTTTAAAAACAAATATATGAATCAGAAGACGGATACACAAATAAGAAAATAGATTCACAATTGCTTCATTATATACTTCATCACTATTATAGAGAGTTAATCAGTTACCATAGATTATGCGCAGGCACATATACTTATTACTAGTTTCTCATGTACCCGAACACGAAACGACATACATGTACCTTGAAACATTACTGCCTCCTGATCACATAACGGTTAAGGCATATAAATCAAACTATTTTTCCATATACCTGAATACAAAACGATTATGTATGAGAACACATTTATCATTTCGCCAATACACTAGAGCACGAAATGGTTATGTACGACTACATTAAAGACTAGCATAATGCAGGTGCTTCTGGAACAATTTCTTTCCATAATGAGTGATGCATACATATCAAAATCATATTTTGAAAACAAAAAGCGAAATAACACTTATATCAAATTAAAACTTTAACAAATACTTAATTAGCAAATACAAAAAATAATTTGAGCACTTTCATATTTTTATACTAAAAATACATAAAATACTTCAAAATTACATAGGATATGAATCCATAATATCCACTTAGCTTAGGTCCTTAGCAATTGCAATCTTAATTCTAGTAGAGTTTCGGCTTTATTTATGACATTCTTCTCTCAAAAATTCGGCAAAATTTTAGAATAATTTTTAGTCACTTTCTTAACTCAAAAATATCAATACAATACTCAAAAACTAATTCCAAAAATTAAAGAAAAACTTAACTTCAAAACTTAAGAAAAGACTTACCTTTCTAACGGTTTATGACCTTTTTTTGACCTTGAGCCTTCCTCCTCTTCTCTTCATCTTCCTTTATTCTTACAAATTTAGCCGAGTTTCTCCAAGGTTTTTATCTAAAACCTCACAATACTCTAAAAAAATCACACACTTCGTACTTCTTCTTCTTTCTTCACCTCTATGCTTCTCACTATTTTCTCTCATCTGGAATGTCTCTTCATCTCTTCTCCCATCCCCTATTTATAGGAATGGGGAGCTAAGAGAGAAAGGTTATCACCATTTCGTCATACCATTTCATATAAAAGTTGTCATCTTTCATAATGTTACTTCATCTAAAAGATTACCATTTTTTACCTACTGCATTATTTAAATAGTTATTACTTTTCACATGTCACTTCATCTAAAAAAGTTACCACTTTTCACATGTTACTTCATCTAAAAAGTTACAACTTTTCACATGTCACTTCATCTAAAAGCTACCACTTTTAATATGTTACTTCATCTAAAAGTTGTAACTTTCCATTATATCACTTTATCTAAAAGTTACCACTTTTTATATGTCACTTCATCTAAAACTTATCACTTTTCACATGTCATTTTATCTAAAAGTTATTACTTTTCACATGTCACTTTATCTAAAAATTGTCACTTTCTGTTATGTTATTTCATTTAAAAGTTATCACTTTTCACATGTCACTTTGTTTAAAATTTGTCACTTTCCATTATATCATTTCATCTAAAAATTATTACTTTTAATTATACCACTTTATCTAAACGGTTTTCACCATTTTTCATGCCTCTTCATGTTTATTCTAGCTCATTCATCCTTATCCATCATTTTTCTATTTGACTCTAAATTATCCTTAACTTTATTATATATTTCCAAACACATATAAAGACAAAATTAAATACATCAAACATAAGAAATTAACTCGAGGTTATTTTCGAACTATCACACTAATTGTAAAGGCCTAGAACTTAAAGGTAAATAAATTTATAAATTAAACGCGGAAGCGATTAATAGAGTTAGGGTTTACATTCCTTATACAATAATTTTGAATGTCCAATAGAGTTACAAAATGTCTCTTCTAAAAGATAACGAAAATTAGGGAAGTAAAATTAAAAACGAATACTTAAGCACCCTAGAACAACTTTCATTAGCACGTGAAGAGAGTCCGGATAGTTAACTATTCGCAGCCATCTTGCTGATCGAGATCTAGATCTTGGTCCTTTTGATCTGAAATAATTAAGGAAATGGTGAGCTATACTAACCCAATGAGAATAGCACACTAATCACAGATATAAAAAACTGAAGATTGGTAAAAAAAATTAGAAAAATAATTAATGGAGCTCTTACTTTATTTAAATACATTTAAAACTTGAAGACATTTGTTTAATATTAACCATAACAAGTTTTTCAAAGACAACCCATAAAAACTTATATCTATATCACTTTTCACTTTCACGCATAATAGAACAAGAAATAATAACTTTCTTTTCTTACCTAGTTACTGGTACTCCTGATGGTCCATAGGGGTGTCCCCCCTACTCGTGAACCCAATATCTAATTTTACAATTGATCGGTCGTCCCCATATCCCATCCAGTAATGGAGGCTAAACATTCAATTGCCTCGAGACCCCATCCGGTATAAGGGTAAACCATATCTCCCAAACTTTTTTGGTAAGGGACTTCTCAGTCCCATTTCACTAAAGTAACATTCACGGTAAGGTTCCCTATGTACCGGGCTCATTCGTCTTTTCCCTAGAAAACTAGCAAGTCTTTCACATACAGATTTTCATCAACAAATAACTAACAGACTCATACCAATATCTCATATCATATTCACATATCAATTAAACTACATTCATGTTGATAGTATATTACCAAAATAACCATATAAATTGATAAGGCTATTTAACTATAAATTAAGAACATATACTATACGAAAATCAAGCAAGTAGGACAGTACAAAAAAATAAACAAGAAATCAAGACAATTGTGAACTAACCAGTTCTGCCTCTATTAGTAACCTGTAATTATTTTTAGAATTTTCTAATTTTTCACAAAACACAAAATTATACATCGTTAAGCCTTAATTTACCGTAACGGAGAATAGGGTGAGGGATCCTTATCCAGATCTATGTTTCAAGATGTCAAGCTGTCTACTACGCCTCCTAACGGGTATCGGGTTCCCTGAATTTTTTTGTAAAATTCAAAACACTCGTCACATACCTAAAAATACCTCAAAAAATCTAAAATTAGTGTCCAAAACTCATTTCGGCCAATTTTAAGGTTTTGGCACGACGTCGTCGCCGTGCTCTAGCGCTGGCTCTGTTGCCCACAGTGGCAGTTCGCCTCGACCTAGCTGGTTTTGGCCGGTTTTAGCTGTATCCTTATGGGAAAACATGTTAGGGGCCTCGGTTGGCTAGAAAATAACAAAAAAACCGAACCTACTAGCAGAGGGGACCTCCAGGTGCAGCGGCTCTACCGGTCCTCCTTCGGGCTGAGGTTCTTTTTTCAGCTACCCTGCACATAAAAGAACGGTGAACACAATAATCGAAAAATCACGTAAAACAGAAATCGAAAAGGGGCTCATCGGAGGGATTTTGAGATTTTAGCGCAGCAACTCTGCCGGGTTTTGCCTGCGATTTTCGGCTTACCCATCATCCATCTTACTCCAATTTGGCCACAATGATACTCGGAATCGAATTTTGAGCGGGTAGGGAGAATTTTTACCTTTTTTGGCAGTCAGTGGTAGCTCTGGTGTAACACCCCAAGTGTATTATTATTATTATTATTTTCTTCAATTTATTTTTCTTTGTAATTATGGGAATTTTATTTGATTTTTTTATTTAATTTAATTTATTTTGATTTACTTTAATAAAAATAAAAATAATAATAATGATAAGATTGGGTAAAATATTATTCGGATTTAATTGAAATTGATTTTGGGAAAAAGGGGTGAAAATTTAGATTCTAGGGTTGTTTTTGAAAAGAAAATCGAAAATCGGGGGTCAAAACACAATTCGAAAAGTTGTGCCACGTCAGCACCACGTCAAAGCGGCCCGGTCAGCAGCCCCGGCCAACCCGGGCGCGCTGCATGGCAAGAAAACGCTGACCAGGGGATGGGCCACGTGGGCGATCCGCGAGCGGGCGATCGGATGGCCCAGATTCGTTCCCACGCGCACGGACGACCCGGATTCCCGCGCACTGGCCACCCATAGTCAATCAGGCACAGACGGCCTAGATTGCATCGTGATTGACGGCCCAAGATTTAATCCCAACTAAATCGCGATCGCAACGGTCCAAATTA
>NW_019028740.1:0-12523 GCF_000150535.2 Carica papaya | reverse complement strand
GTACAAGAAAATGAGGAGAGGAAGACCCCCACTAAATCGAGTGGCTCGGGATAATTCGCTTCGAGAGGATGTAGACAGATTATTTGAGATGATGGAAGGGTTCATAGCTACCCAGCAAGGGCGAGAGGAGAGAAAGGAGTTACCCGACCCTCCTCCACTACCGCAGGTTGAGCCTCCGCTACAGCAGGCTGATCCCGAGCCACCTCGGCACGAGCCTGCTCCTCCACTGTACCACCCGGCACCACTACCGCAGTACAACCCGGTGCCCCAGCCACGGTACTACCCGACACCGCCATAGTACAATCCAGTGCCCCCATCATATCAGCAGGTGCCACCACAGGACCCCCCAGTCTATCCCCAGCTGGGCCCAGTCCCTCTTCCACAGGACCCCGCTCCTTTCTTGATCGACCCAGGCTACATAGAGAGGTATATGAGACTGAACCCTTCCACCTTTGTAGGGGGATCATCTTTTGAAGAGGCCCAGTACTAGCTAGCGGAGACTAAGAGAGCTTTCAAGACCTTGGGAGTAGTTCATGAGCAGAGAGCTGCCCTTGCTTCCTACATGCTGGTAGGGAAAGCAGGACATTGGTGGGAGCTCAAGCAGACCACCCTGCCTACATCAATCATTTGGGAGCAGTTCTTAGCGGCCTTCCATGCGGAGTATCTCCCTGAGCACATCCGACACCTAAAGGAAATAGAGTTTGTTCAACTGGTCCAGGAAAACATGACAGCATCGAAATATGCTCGTAAGTTCCTAGAGCTGGGCTAATACTCCCCGGAGACATTGATGGATGAGTGCCAAAAGGCCAGGAGATTCCAGTGGGGCCTCTGCCCAGAGATCAAGCAACACTTGTTGGTACTGGAACTCAAGACATATTCAGCAGTTCTAGCAAAGGCACAAATCGTGGAAAGGAGCTTCAACACCCGTCCTCAGCCAGTGGGGAGTTCCCGACCCTCAGCTCCACTCCACAGGCCATCACCTACTGCGTCTGTCCAACCAAATAAGAGGCCCAGACCAGCCATCCAGGCCCCTCCTCAGGCTCCAGGGGCAGCACGTGGGAAGATCTATCAGCACTGCGACAGAGATCACGGGGACCGACCATGTTACCGCCTCAACAACACCTGTCGCATATGTGGCAGTGCCCAGCATTATGCAAGAGAATGCCCGAGGAACCAGAATCAAGGAAGGCCTCCTATCCAGGGCAGAGCTTACAACCTTACCCAGCAGGATGCTGACGCCGACCCAGATGTGGTACAGGGTATGTATATTATCTGTGACCATATTTCTCATGTTTTATTTGACACTGGTGCATCGCACTCTTTTGTTTCACCTGTTTTTGCTTACAAAATTAATGTATCATCTGATAAACTTGATTCATTATTGTTTGTGTCTATTGCTTGGGGTGAAACACTATTAGGGAAAGTTATTTACAGGGCTTATGCCATGGAGATAGCAAATAGGAAACTAAGTGTAGACCTGATAGGGTTAGACACGGGAGTTTTTGTGTAATCTTAGGAATGGATTGGCTGGCGGCGTATCACGCCACCATAGATTGCTTTAACAAAAAAGTTGTATTTAATCCTCCTAACGAGGAGCCATTTATAAATTAATAAAATTATTTAGTACTTATTCCTTGATGGCAAGTTTTCTTAACTTCTAGTGCCTTAATCTTGTTATTTTCTTTGACTAGGCAAGCCCAAGAAGGAAATTTATATTCGAGAGATTCCAATAGTCCAAGACTTCCCAGATGTGTTTCCAGATGAACTGTCCGGTCTGCTAGTGGACAGGGAAGTCGAGTTCACTATAGACCTACAGCCAGGTACCCAGCCCATTTTGGTTGCTCCTTACCGCATGAGCCGTATTGAGATGGAAGAACTGAAGAAACAGATCATTGAATTGCAAGACAGTGGGTTTATTAGACACAGTGTGTCCCCTTGGGGTACTGGAGTCACTTTTGTAATGAAGGAAGATGGAACATTGAGACTGTGCATTAATTACAGAGGATTGAACAAGGTCACGATCAAGAACAAGTATCCTCTTCCCCGGATTGATGACCTCTTTGATCAGCTGCAGAGTGCACAGGTCTTCTCTAAAATAGACCTGCGATCAGGTTTCCATCAGGTGAAGATAAGAACAGAAGACATCCCCAAGACGGCCTTCCGAACCAGGTACAAACACTATGAGTTCCTGGTCATGCCATTTGGGCTAACCAATGCCCCGACAATCTTTATGGATCTAATGAACAGGGTCTTCAGAGAGTTATTGGATCAATTTGTCATCGTGTTCATCGATGAGATCTTAGTCTACTCAAAAAGTAGAGAAGAACATGCTCACCATCTTGCCCAAGTTTTGCAGGTCCTTAGAAACAAGAAGTTATATGCAAAGTTGAGTAAGTGTGGATTCTAGTTTGAGCAGACCACATTCCTAGGACACATCATATCGAAGGAATGGAGTATCAGTGAATCTCGAAAAGGTTGAAGCGGTACTTGGCTGGGAGAAGCTGACATCAGTTAAGGAAATCCGAAGCTTCCTGGGGATGACAGGTTATTACCGCAGGTTCGTTGAAGGATTCTCTAGTCTAGTAGCTCCTCTAACCCGACTCACAATGAAAAATGCTAAGTTTGAGTGGAATGAGGACTACGAAAGAAATTTTTCAGAATTAAAGAAGCGGCTGACTACTGCACCCATTCTGGCCTTACCAAGTGGATCGGGAGGATATACAGTTTATAGTGATGCCTCCTATTTAGGCCTGAGTTGTGTTCTGATGCAGCATGGAAATGTTATAGCATATGGGTCCAAACAGTTAAAGAATCATGAGAAGAACTATCCCACCCATGACTTAGAGCTTGCCGCAATCATACACGCCTTGAAAACTTGGCGCCATTATTTGTACGGAGAGACCTTTCAGATCTATACTGATCATAAGAGTTTGAAATACATATTCACTCAGAAGGATCTCAACATGCATCAGAGAATGTGGATGGAACTCCTTAAGGACTATGATTGTAATATCTTATACCATCCGGGTGAGGGTAACGTGGTAGCAGATGCTCTCAGCAGGAAAAGTGCAGGTATCTTAGCCCATTTGATGGTTTCAGAATGTAGGCCAATTGGGGCCACGCAACAGGTTCGACTTCAGGATCTTAAGAGAGTCACATGTTTGGGCCGCCTGACAGTCCAGCCCGAGTTAATCCAGAGAATAAGGGAAGCCCAGTCAGTCGACCTCGCCCTGGTAGCCCGCAAGAAGGATACAGAATAGGGAGTGAGCTCAGAATTTCGAATCTCTACCGATGGATTACTTCGTTTCCAAGACAGGGTGTGTGTCCCAGATAACAGTGAGTTAAAAAGAGACATCATGATGGAGTCCCATAGCTCGAAGTTTGTTATGCATCTAGGAAGCACCAAAATGTACCAAGGCATGTGACCCCGATTTTGGTGGAATGGGATGAAGAGAGACATAGCCGACTTTGTATCTAAATGCTTGGTATGTCAGCAGGTCAAGGCAGAGCATCAACGCCCAGGTGAGTTACTTCAGCCTTTACCGATCCCGGAGTGGAAGTGAGAAGATATTACCATGGACTTCATATCGGGGCTACCCAAGGCACGTTCAGGACATGATGCCATATAGGTAATTATTGACCGACTTACCAAGACTTCCTACTTCTTAGCCATCAGGATGACCGATCCCTTGGACAAGTTGGTAAGAATGTACATCCGAAAAATAGTCAGATTGCATGGAGTTCCAGTGACAGTATTATCCGATAGGGATCCCAGGTTCACTTCTCGGTTTTGGAGTAGCTTTCAGCAAGCTATGGGAACAAAGCTGTCTCTTAATACTGCCTTCCATCCCCAGACTGATGGACAATCAGAAAGGACAATTCGTACACTTGATATGCTCCAAGCTTGTGTCCTTGACTATCGGGGCCATTGGGACGACCATCTACCCCTGATAGAGTTTGCCTACAACAACAGCTACCAAGCAAGCATCGGCATGGCTCCATATGAGGTGTTATATGGGCGCCCGTGCAGATAACCTATTTGTTGGAAAGAAGTGGTCGATAGAAGATTGTTCAGCCCGGAGTTAGTAGAGGAGACCACGTCCAAAATAGTTAAAATCAGAAAGAACATTCAGACAGCTCAGAGTAGGCAGAAGAGTTATGCAAATACCCGGAGGAGAGACCTAGCGTTTGAGAAAGGCGACCGGGTGTTTCTTAAGGTCACTCCTTTCAAGGGAATTAGTAGGTTCGGCAGGAGGAAAAAATTAAACCCCCGATTTATTGGACATTTTGAAATCTTAGACAGGATTGGTACTGCTGCCTACAGACTAGTACTGCCTCCAGAGCTCTCCAGAGTCCACAATGTGTTCCACATATCCATGTTACGTAAGTACAACCTGGACCCCTCTCATGTCTTGGCTCATGAACCGCTTCCACTCCAAGAGGGCTTGTCTTATGAAGAAGTACCAGTCGGTATCACGGACTGAAAGAGCAGGATACTCCGCAACCAAATATCATTTGTAAAGGTCGTGTTGCAGAACCACACACCCAGGGAGGCTACATGGGAGCTAAAATCAGATTTTAGAGCCCAATATCCCATTTGTTCTACCAAGAGTGAGAGACAAATTTGAGGGACCAAATTTCTTTAAGGAATGGAGAGTTGTAACACCCAAATTATTTTTTTGTATTATTTTTATTTTTATTTTTGTATTTAAATTTTTAGGTTAATTTTTTTATATATATTTAGTTTATAAGATTTTAATTCAATTTAATTTAATTTAATTTAATGAAAATACAAATAATAATAATGATAAAATTGGGTAAAATTATTTTTTGGATTTAATTGAAATTGATTTTGGAAAAAATGGATAAAATTTGGATTCTGTGGGTGTTTTTGAAAAGAAAATTAGAAACCGGATGTCAAAACACAATTTGAAAAAGTTGTGTCATGTCAGCAGCCACGTCAGCAGCCCCGGCTAACCAGGACATGCCGCGTGGTAAAAAAATGCTGACACGGGACGGGCCACGTGGGTGATCCGCCTGTGCATGATCGGACGACCCAAATCCGTTCCCGTGTGCACGGATGACCCAGATCAAATGTGCGCACGGATGGCCCAGATCGCATTGTGATGGACGGTCCAGATTTAATCTTGATAGACGGTTAAGATTAAAAGGCGAAGGGTATAAATAACCCCTCCCACACCTGACCACAAAACCTTAGCCGCCAGTGCCTCAATGGAGAAGAAGAACCAGACGCCGGAAGAGCCAGCCGCCGCCAGCCGCCAGCCGCCGCCGCATTGGAGAATTTTTCGATCGCCAATCGAGGTAAATTTTCTCTCCCTGGCTCGTTTTTCGATGCTGAATCTGCCTATGACCAAACTGGAGCCAAACCACAAGCCTATCGGCCGGAAAACCCCGCCAAAGTCCAGCGGCACTGCAACGGCTTCCCTCTGTTTTTGCCTCCGATGAGGCCCTTCCCGGTCTCCATTCGATGCAATTTTTATGCCACTGTGATCACCGTTCTTTTCTCTACAGGTTGACAGGAGCAAAACATCAAAACGCAACTCACACCGGAGAAGCCGCCGCACCCGAGAGCACCACTGCCGATAAGTCTCGATTTTTTGTGATTTTTTGGCCCACCGAGGGCCCTAGGGTTGTTTTATCGCAAGGACCAATGCAAGTTTGGCCAAATTCGACTGAAAAAGGCCAACTCGAGGTGGATCACCGCCGCCCCGTCGCCAGAGCACGGCGGAGCTACCGTGCCGGATTTCTGATATTGGCCGAAAGGGGCCCTAGGTCTGATTTGGAATTTTTTGTGACACGTGTAGGTACCGGTAGTGCGTTTTAATTTTCCGAAAAAAAATTCAGAAAAATTAGGGACAGCCCGTATGCACACTGTAGAGCCGATTTCAGACCCTGAAACAAGTAAGGACTCATCACCTTATTTCCTATCACGGTATTAAATCTTAATAAATAATTAAACGGTATTTTGAGATTTTATAGATGTATAATTGATTGAGGTTTCCAATGGAGCCCGAATCTGGTACATTGTTGGTCAGTTGTTGTTTTATCTATTTTTCAGTATTAAATGCAATATGATGTTTGATGTATTTATTTTATGGTCTCGTATGCATGAATCATGGTTTTTTTATTATGGTTGGTATTATGGTTAACCCGATACTGTGTTGTCTTGTTTGGTATCAATGACTGGTTTACATGTTTGTATATGATTGGATGATTGAGATCAAGAAAAAGGGCAAAAAGGTTATGTGAATTGATAAGTGGATAATGTGGACAGCCTGACTAGATATCTTGGGAGATGGTAGATGGACCGGATTCGTAGAGAACCCTACCGGGAACGTGGTCTCTCATACCGGATGGGGTATGGAGACCTTATGTGTTTTGGCGCCCATACCGGATGGGGTATGCGGACAGCCCGTTTCACCCTCATACCGGACGGAGTATTGAGGTTTATGGTTTTGGTACCCATACCGGACGGGGTATGGGGACGGCCCTGGAATCAGGTTATTAATGTTAATGGTTCACGTGTAGCGGGAACCCCCTATAGATCCCCATGGATACTAGTAGGCTGGTAAAAGAGGAAATTTATTGTCTGATTATTGAAGTGCAAAAGTATGACATATGTTCTGTTACAAAGTGTATATGATTTTATGATGATTATAATGTTATTGTTTTCATAGGTTATTTTCATGAATCTCACCGAGGTAAGTGGAAAGTAAAGGTTTTTATGTTAATAAATGAGTTTGTTATAAATTATGTTCCATTGGTCGTTTTTGTTTTCTACCGACCTTTACTTCTGTGGCAGTGAGATAATGTGATGTCTTTACTGGGCTAGTGTAGCTCATTCCTTACTTAACCATTTCAGATCAGGAAGACGTGGTTCCCGAGCCCGTTTCGCAGGAAGACGACGAGTTAGACGCCTAAGGATCTTATAGCTCTATTTATAGTTTTTATTTCGAGTATCACTTTTAATTAGCTTATTCTTTCATGTTTTGAGTACGTTTTTTGTTATTGTGTAAGGGATGTTAATCAAAATTTTTATTACGCTTCCGCATTTAAGATTTTTAATACATACATCATCATTTAAATTCCGGAGTCGTTACATATTTTCAATTTTTAAAATTATTATTCTTTAAATTGTAATATATACCTATTACATAAAAAGAGAGATATAGAGATAAAGAAAAAAAGTTAGATGTATAGAGAGTGAAAAAGTTTTTCATTCACTTTTCAAATATTATTGCAATACTTACTACATTATTTATATAAATATCTATTTGTAGCTCTATAACCAACTTATGTTTGTTTGTATCACATTACCACAATATTGTATTTCTCATTATACTGATTCATCATTTAGGATTCCTTTTTTTCAAAAGAGAAATGTGAAAATATTTTACTAATATTATATTCATGAATACTTGTTTTACCACTAATCTCTTGTTTCACTTATGTGTCATCCGTTTCATCCTCACACCCTCCATTATATGCGACGTAATCCCAACTAAAATCTATTTTAATTGTCTGATAACATTTTTAGGAAAAACTTGTTATACAGTCAAACATCAGGTAAAAGATTTTGCTAAACATGATAACCATTTTATTTCTAATATTTAATGTGGCATATGATTCTACTTTCAATAAAAATAGATTTATTGATTCTCTTACAAGATTCATCACCAAACATTATAATCTTTAAACACGTTTAAGAACTATTGTTGGTGAACTAGCAATATATTGAAGACTCTAGATAAAGATTGACTTGCCAATATTTAGCCTAAAATATAGGTTTAACACCCTCTTCATACTCATTAGAATCTTATATATTGCCTAACAGTTTCACCATTACTCCAATTGTTTTTATCATTTACTACAAGTTGGTTGTAATACCCTTAATTAATTAATTTTAATGTAATTAAAATTAATATATAAATATATATTTTTTAGTTTTTTTGAATTTTATTTTAATGTAAAAATAAAAAAACTAATTGGATGATGAAATTGAAAATAATTTTGAGAAAAATAGGTAAAAATTTAGGTTCTGTGTGTGTTTTTGAAAAAAAAACAAAAATCAGGGGTTAAAATATAATTTAAAAAAATTATACCACGTAGGACGTCCAGTCAGCAGCCCCGACAAATCAGAGTGCGGACGCGGTGCAACATGGGAGGCCATGCTGGTGATCTGCGTGCCCGCGATCAGACGGTCAAGATTTGTTCCCGCACGCACGGATAAACCAGATCCGTTCTCTCTCCAGACGCGATCAGACAGTCAGATTTAAACACGATGAACGATTCAGATCCACTTTCTATTTAAATGCAATCGGACAGTTCAAATCAGATCGTGATGAACGGTCCAGATTCACTCCTTATTTAATCGCTATCGGACGGTCCAGATCAAACGCGATGGACGGTCAAGATTAAAAAGGGACAAATATAAATAACTCTTTTCACACTAAACCCTAACCCTAGCCACCAGACCCCTCCCCCTGCCGGAGAAGAAGACCTAACTGCCAGGAAGGAAGCTGACCTCCGCCGTTGCCGCGCCGGAGCTACTTTTGACTGCCAAAAGAGGTAAAAAAAATTTCTTTTGCTCAAAATTCGATTTTAAACACCCACATGGCCAAATCAGAATAAAAAGATCGACGGATTGGCCGAAAATCGTGGGCAAAACCTGGCAGCACTGCCGCAGGAAATTACAAAAATTACCTCTGATGAGGCCCTTCCCGATTCCTGTTCTGCGTAATTCTTCCACCATTGTAATCACCGTTTCATTCTCTACAGGTTGACTAAAGCAAAACACCAAACCGCGCCGGTGAGTCGATGGAGCCGCCGCACCGGAGAAATCTACCGCCGGTGAGTTTTGATTTTTTGACTTTTTTCAGCCAACCGAGGCCTCTTAACATGTTTTCTCGCAGGGATTGGTACAAAACCGACCCAAAATAGCTGACCCAAGGTAAATCGTCGCTGCAGACGGCAGTGTCGTCGCCGGAGCACGACAGAGCCGCCGTGCCGAAATTTCAGAATTGGCCAAAAAGGGGTCCTAACACTGATTTTGGATTTTTTAAAATATTTATAGGTACTTAAAGCGCGTTTGAATCCCCAAAGAAAAATTCAGGGAACCCGGGGACCGCTAGTAGGCGTAGTCAAAAGTTTAGCATTTCGGACTTCAATTTGTGTAAGAATCCATCACCTTATTTCCTGTTATGGAATTGAGGTTTAATTTTAAATAATATGGTATTTTGTGAAATTTAAAAAATATTTATAATTAATTACAAGTTACTAATGGAGTCAGAATCGGTTATTTACTATTTACTATTGTTTGCTATGTTTAACCGACTGCCTAATTTTACAGTTTTTGAGTGCATGATAATACATTGAAATTGGTATGATGATGCGATTGTATTTCTTTTATGCATGTTTTGCTTGCTTTGTGTGACTATGTTGAATTGGAAAACTGGAAATTAAAAAAAAAGGAATAATTTGATTAAGTGGATGGATGAAACGACAGCCTTACTGAATATCCTGGGAGATGGTAGACGGATCAGGTACATAGGGAACCCTACCGTGAACGTTGCCTCATACTAGACGGAGTATCGATGTTTGGTAATTTGGCGCTCATACCGGACGGGGTATGAGGACGACCCGTTTCACTCTCGTACTGGACGAGGTATCGAGGGGTGATATCTTTTGGCGCTCATACTAGATGGGGTATGGGGACGACCCGTTAATTGTAAATAGAAAAAGAGTGTTCACGCGTAGTGGGAACATCCCTATGGACTCTTATGGATACCAGTAGGCTGAAAAAATAAAAAGTTGTTGTTCCGATTGATTGCATATGAAATTATGATGTGTTATGTTATTGACTCTATAGGTTGTTTTTAGAAATCTCGCTACAGTAAGTATGCGGTAAATGATTTTATTTATGATAAACGAATTTACTTAAATTAAGAGTTTTATTAGTTATTTTTATGATTTCTACCAACCTTCATTTCTGTGTCGGTGAGTAGCGTGATATTCTTACTAAGCTAGTGTACCTCACTCTTTCATTAACTATTTCAAATCAAGAGGATCAAGCTCAATAGTCCGATCCACAAGAGGGTTGCGAGTAGGACATTCCGTTTGTTTACTTTTAATTTATATATTTGGTTATTAGTTGTTCTTTTAGAATGATTATTCATATAAGCTCTATTTGGTACTTTTAGTTATTGTGTAAGGAATGTAAACCCTAATTTATTATTTTGCTTCCGCACTAAATTTATAATCTATCTCCTTTGGAGTTTCTGGGGTCGTTACATTGGTGGCAACTTCATCTTCTACAAAAATTGGTAGGTTCTTAAAAGAAAGACTTTGATATATTTTTTGCAACTTTTTTGCTAAAATTCATTAGCCAAGTCATCCAAGATTGAATTATGTGTTTAATGTCTTTTTGCAACTTATTTACTACTATTGAGATATTTTATGTTAATATTTAGTTATATTATTATCCATCAACATTAAGTAATTAGAATGGAATTTGAGTTTGACCATCCAACATATAATATTATATCAATAACCAAAAACTAATCATAAATAATAATGTTAATATTTTTGCCTAAAAATTAATTAGATGAAGAGCATTAGTTTGAAAGGTCACAGATAAAACATCTTGAAGAGAAACAAGCATAATAACTTTGAAGTTCTCTATTTTTGCTATAATTCAAACTAAAATAATAACAAAGATAACACTGTAAGAATTTTTAAGAGACATATTGTAACGCCCGGAAAATATGGAAAAAAAAAATTGATTATTTTATTTTAAATATTTTAATTAGGTTTTTTTTTAAAAAAAAAACGCCACGTCAGCAGACCTGGCCAACCAGGACCTGCCACGTGGCAAAACCACGTCGACCGGGGACGGGCCACGTTGGCGATCCCTGTACGCGCGATCGGACGGCCCAGATCAAGCGTGCGCACGGACGGCCCAGATGCAATCACACGGACGGTCCAGATTCAATCAAAAACGGACGGCCCAGATTAAATCAAAATGGACGGCTGAGATCAAAAGGCAAAATGGTATAAATAGAACCCCCACACCTGACCACAAAAACCCTAGCCGCCTGCCCTCGCCGGAGAAGACGAACCAGACGCCGGAGACGCCGGCCGCCGCCACCCGCCGTCGCACCGGGAAGATTTCTGACCGCCGATTGAGGTAAATTTCATACCTCCGACTCGTTTTTCCACGCTGATTTCCCCTGTGGCCAAATCGGAGCCAAAATCCCGGCCAAACGGCTAGAAAACACGGCCGAAACCCAGCGGCGCTGCCGCGCCCCTCTTAGTTTTTGCCTCCGATGAGGCCCTTCCCGGCCTCCGTTTGATGCAATTTTTATATCACCGTGATCACCATTCTTTTTTTTACAGGTTGATTGGAGCCGAATCACCAAAACACGAACCTCATCGGAGAGCTGCCGCACCCGAGAGCACCGCCGCCAGTAAGCTTCGGTTTTTCGTAATTTTTTGGCCCCTCGAGGGCCCTAGGGTTGTTTTATCGCAAGGACTGATGCAAGTGTGGCCGAATTCGACCGAAAATGGCCGAAAACAGCTAAACCGAGGCGAATCGCCGCCGCTTGCGGCGGGGCCGTCGCCGGAGCACGGCGGAGCCACCGTGCCAGAATTGCGATATTGGCCAAAAAGGGGCCCTAGGTACACGTGCAGGTACCAGTAGTGCGTTTCAGTTCCCCAGAAAAAATTCAAGGAAAATTTGGGACAGCTTGTAGGCGCACTGTGAAGCCGTGTTCAGACCCCGAAACGAGTAAGGACCCCTCACCCTATTTTCTATCACGGTATTAAAGTTCAATAATGATAAAACGGTATTTCTTGAATCAACGAATGTGTGAAATTGCTTAAGGTCGCTAATAGAGCCCGAGTCTAGTGTGTTTGTCGGTTAACTGTTATTTGGCCTATTTTACAGTTTTAAAAGCAGTATGAGGTTTGATGTTTTCATTTCATAGTTTCGTGTGCATATTTTACTATTTTATTGATTATGGATTGAATGACTGGGATATTGATGCTGTATGTTGTCTGTTTGGCATGAATTACTGTTTTGCTTGTTTGTATGTGAATTGATGATGCTAACTGAGGAAAAAGAGAATGAAAGATTATGTAAACTGGTAATTGTATAATGTGGTCAGCCTGACTAGATATCCTGGGAGATGGTGGATGGACCGGGTCCGTAGGGAACCCTACCGGGATGGTGGTCTCCCATACCGGACGGGGTATAGAGATCTTATGTGTTTTGGCGCCCATACCGAACGGGGTATGGGGACGGCCCGTTTCACCCTCATACCGGACGGGGTAATGGGGTTTATAGTTTTGGCGCCCATACCGGACAGGGTATGGGGACGACCCTGGAATCTGATTTCAAGTGTTAAGGGTTAACGGGTAGCGGGACCCCTATGGATCCCCATGGATACTAGTGGGCTGGTAAATGAGGAAAAATATGTTGTGTAATGATTGAATTACAAAATGC
>NW_019028739.1:0-12512 GCF_000150535.2 Carica papaya | reverse complement strand
GTTGTAGTGAATGTAGATAGACAGACCCAATAGAGAATAGGAAGTAGAGTGATGGAGAGGCAGTAGCATGGGATTTTATTATGTTTCGAACACTGTATTTTAAGTTGAAATCTATTTGACTGAGCTTGTGTATGCTTACTTTATGTTATTTATAAGATGTAGTGAAGGACAGGGCTGGAGCGTAACTTCCTTCAATCGAGTACAAACCGTAGAGGAAGAGTTCGGGCAGAAGAGGCTGAAGAATTACACTTACACACATACACACTGTATGCTATTCACTGGTAACTGGCTGTTTGTTAGTGTAAGAACAATTTGTGAACTAGAGAATTGATCATTATTGAATTTTTATAGACATATAATAAATTTTGAGATGAAAACTATGCACCATTTACTTAATGGTGACCAGGAGTATGGAAAATGAGAGGTGGTTAATAAATGAGTGTTTCTAGAAATTCTTGGATCGTTACAATGTACATGTATATATATATATATATATATATATACAAACACACACACACACACACAACATTCATGTCATACCTTAACTTTTTAAAGATATTCACAAAGTTAATTTCATGTATTAAAATTAAGTTTTAATGTATTTTTTTACAAACTATATATAAATGTCTTAATTTCCAATGTTGGTTATATAAATCAGTATTTATGTTTTTTTTTTTTAAAACACTACCTAGGTGGGTATTTTTTTGAAGCACTTAAATAAAATGGGATTTTTGTTCTAATTATATGAATAAACGATTTATGTAGATGTATGCACGCACTCAAACACACTATCATTATTAGTATGACGACTGTATAAGCATGCAAGCAAGCTTATCCTTTTGGCATTTTCTACTTAATTTCAGTTTGACACCAATTTTATCACTTTCTTCTAACCCAGTACGGGTTGGTCGGTCCTAGTTTCAATACTGAGCATTACACGGTCAGTTTCCCCAATAAATTATGATTTGGAAAAATATAATACGTGTAAACATTTATTCAAATATTTTACTATTTAAAAATTATAAATTATGATGTCCAAAATGATATCACTGTAAATTATTTAATTAAATAGACAAAATAATTTGTCAACTACGGCATAATTTTCACGATAATTAATGTTACAGCTCCAAAACCAGCTTTAAATTTTTTTAAAAAAACCATGAGCGGCGCTTGTGGTTTCGGTTTCCTTGTGTAAACGATAAACGACCGTGCCAAGTTGTGGCGGGGGTGAAGAATAGAAATTCAAAATCTTTTGTGGGGGCCAAATTGTAAAATCGAAAACTCTCGTTGCCAAGAAGCTTCGAAGTTTTCGTGAAGATGTGGGGCCCGCATAGTTTTTGTTTTTTGTTTTCACATTCTTTCTCTCTTATCTTAGGAAAGGAAAACGTGTGGGCCCCTTTTCACTCCTGCACGAGTTCGCTTTATGAAAATAATTCACCGTAGTGAAAAAGAAGTCAAAGTGCGTGTAGTACAAGGACGATGTTGGTTGAGAAGCAGGCAACTGACACGTGTGAAACCTCCTTAACGTATTCATTTGGTTTCTGCGTGTTAAGGGGTTTTCCTTTTCGTAGATATAAATTTTTATTTACAAACATAAAAAATAAAAGTTGCTGTCATTGCGTTTTTCTTCGAAACTGGCAGCAAGCAAATCGTTCGTCTTTAAAACGGTGCCGTTACCAAAAACCAACCTAAGAATGATGGGCTTGCTTTGGGCCTTGGTCTTATATTAAATTTGATATGGATTGATTTCGTTTTGGGTTTCTAAAGCCCACCAGTTGATTGAAATTGGGGTTTTGGGTAAAAATGCATTTTGAAGTAAACAGAGACATACATGATGAATATGTAGTTCTATCTCAAAGAAATAAAACTAGTTGGATTAATTTGACAGGTAGGTTGACAACTAGTTTAGTTCATTTGAATTAATCTCAAACAAACAAATCGTAGCTTCCCCCCCCCCCAGTACATTCAATATTACTACTACTATTACTACTGTACCATTTTCTTCTCTAAACAAACAAAACCAAATTCATCCCTAACTGCAATTGAAAAAACAAGAAACTAAAAGGAATTAAGTAAAAAAAGAAGGAATTAATTTAAGCATATTTTAATTAATTAATATAAAAGAAATTAAATTAAGAGTTAGATTTCTTGAGCTCTTTTCTTTTATTGGCGAAAACTTCTCCGTGTCTCATAATCCAAAACCTCTCAATCTCTTCTGCTTTCCGTCCAGGAATCCGCCCAGCTATCAAGCCCCACCTGCACCATTATATGTCAGCTTACCACTCATGCATATATATATATATTCATCCCTTTATCAAAAACACTCAAATGTATCCTGAGGAATCCCTGATTTTCCAGCTAACTTATATTATTCAGAAGAAATCATATTGATTTTGTCTCCCAGCTAACTGCTGATTGGAATCCAAAGCATTTGCTTCTTCTTTTTTCTATTACTGTCTACCATATATATATATAAACACCTTGCATGTACATATATGATACCACAATCTAAATACACTATATTTATAGTCCCACTTGCATCTCCAGTTCAGAACAGTTGGATACAAACAAAAAGAACAATCAATCAAACCCATACATGCATGAGAGATCAGACTGAGGTCATGTGAAAATAAGAAGTACTTCCATTTGAGCTCCAAGCTAAGTAAATACAAGATCAATCGCTCAGAAACTATTAGCTACTTCCCCGTTTAATTTGCATATGTTATGAGCTAGTTATGGTGTTTGTTAATAGAACAATTACCTCTCGCCAACCAGCTTATACATTCTGTAAATGAGGTCCTCTTCTTGTTCGGACATTTTTATGAAATCCCATTCAATACTGCTCACCTCTGTAATAACACAAACGCAAAAGATTATAAATTTAAGTGACTCATCCAGAAAGATGTCTTACCCACTTGCTAAAAAAGAAATATCACTTAGAAAGAAGCTGGGAAGTTGAGGAATATTGAAAAAGAAAGCCATTAGAGAAGGAAATTAGGAGTATGTAGATATATATGGTGGGTAAAGAAATAAAAGAAGGCATTAAAGAAGGTAACGTGTGAAGACCTTCTTCAGAGGAAGAAGTACTGGTTTTAGCATTTTTGCGGCCATTTTTGTCCATGCCTAATTTCTTTCCAAAACTAGAAAGTTTTTCGTGAGAGTGAAAGAAGAAAGAAATGTAGAGAGACAGAGAGAGAGTTATTAAGAAGGAGGAGGCGGTAGATGGAATGTGTAGATAGCTGAATGGGTAATTAATAGTTTCTTGATACTTGAAGAAATTTAAATGATTTTTATGTGGGTTGTATTTATTATTATGAAAAATAATGAGAGGGGAAGGAAGATGAAGTAAAGGAAAGGAACGAACGGCAGGTCCTACCAAACAAACAAAAATGAAGATGGTTGACTTGTAGTTGTCTCTCCTTTATCACATTCATCTTCCAAAGTTCAACGCTTTGGGAACTCTCCACATCAAATTTTTCTGATTAATATTTATCCCATCAGCATATTTGTCTTTTTCTTAAGTTTCAAGTATTAGAAAAAGAAAATCTTAATTATATATGGATTAATAGCTACAGTCGTCTGTATCATCTATGCGTTGGATATATAATTATTTACTAATTTAGCATATGATTTTTTTTTTTTATATATAAAAACATTCGTATGCGTAGAGAAGCATATTTATTAGTGAGCAATGAGTTTTGTCATCTTATAGTTAGACTTTTTAAGTTCCAAGCCTGCTGTCTTTTTTATTTTTATTTATTTTTTCTTATTTTTAATTTATTATTTTTGTTAATTAATTAATTAAAATTATTTCTAAAAATTTTTAACACATGATTTAATTTTTTTAATTTAAAATTAGTAAAGTTTAAACATTTAAAGCAAATAAAAATATTACAGAATTAATTGTAAAAGAAATTAGGGACTTATTCATTAATAACTACTGTTTGTAAAATTTGAATAAAGCAAACCTTAAAAAGATTTATAATTTTCCATATTCGTGTGGGATACAAAAGCTTTTGGCCATTAGAAATTAGAAATATATGACAATTTGATTCTGATCACGAGCATGCGCGACTGAAAATATTCTCCTTATTTAAATTGATCATGAAAGGAAGTACAACTGCATCATAGAAATTATAAATTTCAGGTTATTTATGGGAGTTGATGAGAAAGTATCAGTCTTTCAAGTTTTCCATATATGTATATATGTGTGTGTGTGCGTGTGTATAGGTTACTGATTATTTTTATATTTATATTATATAGTTGGCCGAAAAGGATTTTTGATTAATTGGGGTAATAACATGTAATATAGAGGTATGGTCAAGCATATAAAAAGGGCGTTTAGCTTTTCTTGAGTGGAACCATCTTATTCCTTCTGATATCTTTTTGATATGAAAAAAGACATATTATCTATTCTATTTGTTTAAAGCACATAATATGTAGTGGTAGCGTGTGTTTGTGTGTGTATGTATATATATATATATACATACACACACAGTATACGCATATAGATTATGGATGTAGTTGGCAGCAGAAAGCGTCAGATGTCCCAAGATTCTGACAAGTAATCAGCTTGCTAGCTTTAGCAAAGATTTTGAATGATCTTTATAAGACCCTGTGTGTGAAAGATGATGAGAACTACTTTTTGAAGATTGGATTTTATATATATATATATATATAATGCTTTTACATGCAATCGCATTCCTAGCTAGCTTTTTACTTATTGGCTCTATGTATCATATGGCCAACCTAGCAGCTTTTTCTCTTTCTATGCGGCTCAGCCTTCAAACACTTACCTAATTTACCTGTTTTATTAGTATAAATGGTGAGAATGTCTTGAAAAATTAAATCTCAAAGGATTTTATCATTCTTAAAGATGCAATATTTGATCTTTTAGGGTTTGTTTATTAATTTTTTTAGGTGAATTTTTCAATCTTAATGTAAATAATTTATCTTTGGCAACACTAATAGAAAAATTTTAATAATATGTTAATGGTTAAAGACCCTAATAAAAGGGACTGAGAACAAAAGGGAAACTAATTAAAAAGTGAGGAATTTGTACTATATATCAATTATATATGTGTAATAATGATTGTTATGATTACATAACTTTTAATAAGAATTGAGAAATCAAGTGTATAAAAATGTGGGTGGTGGAATTGATAAGGGTGGAGGTGGGTCATGGCCTCTGATCTCAACTACTCATCACCCACCAAAATCAACTAGCCGAATGACTGGTTCCAATCATGGGTAAATTCCCCACTTTTCCAAATACTCAGTAATTGATTCTCTCTCTCCTTTTATATATATATATATATATATATATAATGATTCTTTTTGCTAAACAATCTAAAAGAGGTCAAACATGTAAGGCAGGATTATGTGATTCTCACGTTTACAAGTAATGTCAACTACTTAATTAGTTTATTTTAATTTAACGCAATAAGATAAAGAGGATTTTATGTGCAGGAAGCATACAAAAAGTTATCCTTGCTGACATATGACATGTCCTGATATATATATACATATATATATATATATATCTGTGAGTGTGTGTATCTATGTGTGTAAATATGAGTAAGATGAAATATAAAACAAGTTGAGTCTTGAGAGATGATGACACAGGAGTTACCCTGTTTAAGTCCCGGGTTTGTGCGTTGACCGGTAGGGTGAGAAGTTGAGAAGAGTTTGAACCAGACTAGATAGCTAGCAAGTTCTGAAAATTTCAGATCAGGCAGGAGCCAGAATACTTCACAACAATCGAGTGAAGAAAATAAACCAACATACTGCTTTTGTTCTCTCGGAAACATAATGGAATCTAGCAGTTCTACTTTGCATTAATTAATTCATTAAAAATATTTAATATTTTAATTTTATCTATAGGATCTTTAGGTTAGATCGATTACCATTTATTATGAAGCATGAATGAATTGTAAAAATGGATATATATATTTATACAATTTGCTGTAAATCAAGGGTTACTTCATTTTTTTTTTATAGTATTAATATATTTTTTTTTAAACATATCTTATTCTTATATTTTACTATCCGTACAGTAAATTATGGCTAATGATTATAATTTGAGTCAATTCAATTTACTGTTTTTAATTAAAGAAACTAAAATCTTGAGTTCAATAGACGTGCAACCCACAAAGAGTGATGCTTCCTTGGTAATGAAAATGTAATGTTAAAAAGAAAAAAAAGAAAAATCAGACAAAAGATTCTCCTTTAAATTCAAGGTCGTAAGAGTAAAGACAATAAAATTGTTATGAGAAACTTTCGAAACAAATTTTATGAAATTCTATGCTTAGTTCAACAACGTTTAAGCTGATAATCCTAAGTTCAAATAAATTATAATATATTTACCATTCTATTAAAATTATAATTTTCTAGTTTTTTTAAATAAATTTTACCAGAATCAATTCATTCAATCTAAATATATATTAATGCCATATTTGGAATAAATGAAATGTACCTATAAACTTAAATTTATGAGATAAAATTATTTCTTTTTTAGAAAAATTTTAATAAAATTTTATCAAAATAATTAAATTATGTTGTTTAAGTACTCAAAATAAAAAAAAAAAATCTTAGCACTCAGCATCAAACTTGAGTAAAGATTTAACATATGACCTACTCAATCAAGCCGAACTCAATTGGATGTCTTGAAAAAAAGTATCTGTTCATTGGAGCTGAGTCGGCCGCATTGAATAAGCATTCTTGCCCATTAATCAAGCCACTCCCCACTCTTTATCTTCCATCGAAGGAACTCATTCTCTATAATTTCTCAAGCAAATATCCAAGTGGAAAAAACATGTGAACAAAGGAACAGAGGATTAACCACTAACCAAAACAAGAAAAGTAAACCATATATCCCAACGTCAGCCGGGCTAAGACCGCCATTTCGAAAAAGCTCAAGCAGCATTTGTAACGTGTTAATTTCAGGAGCATAAAAAAGGTTTGGACCATGAAAAGAATTTCTTGCAGGCTCTTGAAACAGAAATGTCAACAAGAAATGTATAGACAAACAGTTCTACAGAAATGACGAGACACAATCCACTAACGTCGTCTCCCGTTGGGAGTCTAAACTGCACGAACGTAATTTTTGAGAGTCAATTGCCTCACAATAATGATTTACACCTGGATCATGTGGAGTAATAGAATTAATTTCTTAAACACTAGGATTACAAAGGATAAGGTTCCCGGGGCCCAAAAAATATGTTGGGTGAATTGGTACCTACTTCTTTAACTCTTGATCTGCCAATTACATATTGATATCTAATTATTACAGTGAAATACCTGACATCCCACTTCAGGATGGTTATAACCTGTTATGATGATGTTGGATGCACTTACCATGGTCTGCCCTTCCCACCGAGCCGACGTGCAAGCTCAAAGTCTTTTCTCACTGGTATATATAGATATATGAGAAAATAAGAAACTTATTTCATAATGAACTGTTAATTCAAGAGCCTAGTACGCCAAGGTTGACTGACAAGGAAATATCACAAATAGTTGCAACGCATATTTGCATAATTGCGTCGATTAAATTAGAGGTGAAGTTAATCAATGCAGAACATTCATGTTAAACAACATACTTGACGATTATTTTCCTTTTTTTTAGTCATTGCTGGAGCTATTATTCTTAAGAAGAAAAGAATTGAGGGAACTCGGATGAAAGACAAAATGGGCATCGAATTGACAGAAAACTGAAAATTTTGACTAAAAATTTGAGAATAAAATATGTAAGCAGTGCCTCTATTGCGTAGGAGGCATCCCCTCAAAGATATTAATGACTCAACAAATAAACTTTTAAATTTCTTTGCTGAGGTGCTTGCATATGCATTTTTTTCCTCATTCATATATAATCTGGAGGTTGCTATAACCTAACCCCTATTTTCACGGGTCTAGTGTTCAAGCTGATGGACCTGCATTAATCCCAAGAAAGGAAGCCAGGAAAAAACAAGAAAGCAAGCCAGTCTTGCCAAGCAATGATTATTGATCTATCCTCTGAAGTGTAATTCCAGGATCAGCAAATTATAAATTATCAGAAACCAGAAAAACAAAAGTAAACCTTTTCACGGCAATTGTACTATATTGGCAAGCAACCATTCACAAGAAGTGGAAGAAACATGGCAAATGAAGGTTAAGAAAGGGTATTGTAGCTGGATAAAGAAGTGCTAAAGTCTAACATACTCAGTGTAACACGCTTAGCATGGATTGCACACAGCATCGCATCAGAAAACAGACCAACCAAGAAATCTTCTGCTGCCTGGTGCAAATTAGAAACCAGAAAAAGTTAAAGTTTTCAAGCCTGGAATTGAATAAGACAGCTTCATATTAGTTATTACAGGAAGAAATAACTAAACTGCATGAGCGACAGCCAGAAAACAGTTTGAAGTATTAATCATCTCTAATGAACTGCATGTTCATTTTACCAGGAACAAAAAAAATGCATACCAGAACATTTTCGAATGCAGACTTAAAATGCAAGCATATTGTTGAGTAGTATAAGTTATTATTTAAGTATTTTAATTATTAATTAATATTATATAATTAAAATTCTATTGAAATACTAATTTTATGTAATTAGAATTTTAATAAAATAGTTACTTCCTAATTAATAATTTAAAGATTTTATAAATATTAAGGTATTACAAGCTAAAAATTTTATAAAAATTATATTTTTTTCCGAATTTTACACGGTATCATAGCAGAATAAGGATATTTTGGGGTTTTACTTTTAGAGTTTCTTTAAAACCCTAAAACAACGAAAGGAAGCTAAGGAGAAAGAGAGCTAGACCAAGGAAAAGAGAGGAAAGATCAGAGGAAGGGAGAAGGCAGCTGGATCCTTCCTCCACTGCGTGCAGAGCCGCACAAATGGTAACCTGGTTTCTTCCTCCACCGTGCGCAGAGCCGCGCGGCCCAATTCCTTCTTCCACCGCACGCAGAGACGCAATCAGTTTTCTTTCTTTTCAGCTATGCGCAGTGATGCAAATAAGTTTAAAAATACTCAAAATACTCAAAGAGTATCAAAAAGTGACTTGAAGTAAATTTCAAATGACGTAAATACAAATAAAGTTCCAAATCTGGAAAGTTTCAGTGGACCAGTAACGAGATCAAAGGCAAAAAAGATTAAAGAGTTACTCCAAGTTTTCACTCAAAAACATGTAGATGATGAGCTGGTCAATTGTGAAAAGTTCAAATATAAGCTTTTTGAACAGCCCACATTCGTAATTTTAATTGGGTTTAAATGATTTGAAATAATTTGGGGTTGTTTGAATCTTATTGGTAATGGGTGAATAAGTCTTGTGTATGAACTGGATTAGTTAAGTTATTTTAATTATTTTGCATTGTTTTATTTTAGTTTGAGTTAATTAAGCCCATATAGTCAAATGTAACTCATTTGCGCTTAAGTCTTATCTTAGTGTTATTATAAAAATGAATCAATAACTATATGATGGCACAAACAATTAGTGGTGTTGGTTAAGATTGAAGTTACATAACAATTACATGCCTATAATTAGTCTAGTTATTGTGGAAGTTACAATTGTAATTATTGTGTTGTAACTTATCATTGATTTCTTTGCCTATAAATACTAAATAAACTATTCTTTGTGACATCAAGAGTAGTAATCAAATATTTCATAATTGAGTTAAGAGCGTTTTGGCTCTCTTTTCACTTTATGCATAAGGTGTTGATTTGGAATACAATTGTTATCACTTGTATTCAATTTTCATTTTCTATTTCAATTATTCTTGGTGCTTATTTGAATTGAGTTCAAGGGATATCATTTATCTTTTTTGGGTTCTATTTAACTTCTACCATTTGGGTGATTGAACAAATTTGCTTCCTTTTTACTTGAAACTTAAATTCTGTTCTAAACTGATTGAAGAGTTCTAAGATTCAAATAAGGGTTTTGGGGTTCCGCATTATTTGGTATCAGAGCCAGGTTCACCAAGTAAATTAGTCTATCCTTATTTTGTTGTCTTATTTTCATTATTTTTTGCTAAACAAAAAAAAAAAAAGACGAATTTGTATTCAGCAAAAAAATTAAAAAAAATTTAATTAGCCTAATTTGCTTAATTGTACAAAACACACTTCAACCAATTCTACCTTGTGTAATTGAAACACCAGCTGTTATTTCCCTTTTATTGATCTCATATAACATTCAAATACATTTAAAATTTAAAAGGAAAACTCGTTTCAAAACTGTTTATTTGATTGAGATTGTTTGTGTAATTTTTAAGGCTGTTTGGAAACAACTCACCTCAATTGAGTTTGTTTTCATCCGAAACTGTTTGTTTTACTTAATTTGAGTGTTTTGAATGATAATTTGTGATTCTATTAGAGAATTACAAGTTTCGTACATTACATTTCAAATTCACCATTTTTTTTCTTACATCTTTAGTTTTCATTTAATATTTCTACCCATTTGCTTCTTATTACATCTTGAGGTAATAATATTGATTCATTGTTGCCTAATTAACATAAAAATCATCATACACTTATTTCTATATCAAGTGTGTGCTCTTCATTATTTACAATGTTCTAATTTGCTTTTAAAGTTGAAATTCGTGTATCTTGTTTCTTCAGAAATTCTTTATTATCTCTAATTAAAATTGAGTACATAGTGATAATTAATTATTATTTGAATTAACCATTTTGTATAAAGTTATAAAAGATTGTTTGAGTGGTAAAAAGCAAGAGAGTGTGAGCTCAAAAAAGAGTAAAAGCCAAAATTGAATGAAACACGAGTGCTCATACTACAAGAGTAAACACGTGAGGGAGTGATTTGTGAGGTTGCAATCTATTTTATTTGTCATTAAAATTTCATATTTGAAGATGGAGCCATAAGAGAGTGAAAGAACATCAAAAAATCAAGAATTCATCCTCAAAACAATACAACAACAATTTGAGAGGATTCAACTAACTATTGGCAACATGAATGAGAAACTAGGGAAACAACAAAGTGAATTAAATTCCATGAAAGATGAAGCTTCCCAAACCAATCCAAGGGCAAGAAGACTTCCAACACCACCTTTTGATGAGGAAGTGGAGGAAGAATTTGATGACAAAGCTACCTTGGTCAATGCATGTCGAAATTATGGTAGGGGTCGAAATGATCTTGATAAAAACATTAGGAGCATCAAAATGAAAATCCCATCGTTTCTAAGCAAGAATGATCCGAATGCTTATCTTGAATGGGAGTACAAGGTGGAGCTTATTTTTTAGTGCCACAATTATTCAGAGGAGAAAAAGATAAAACTCGCGGCCGTGGAGTTTGGAGAGTATGCCATTGTGTGGTGGGATCAACTCATCACAAGTAAAAGGAGAAATGGAGAGAAATCTATTTCCACTTGGGCCGAAACGAAGGCTACCATGAAAAGGCGCTTTGTTCCTGCTCACTACTATAAGGACTTACATCAAAAATTACAAGACCTTATACAAGAGAACAAGAGTGTAGAAGACTACAAAGAGATGGAGATAGCCATGATAAAGGCTAATATTGAAGAGGATAGGGAAGCTACTATGGCAAGATTCTTAAATTGCCTTAACAAAGACATAGCCAACATTGTAGAGCTTCAACATTTTGTAGAGATTGATGATATGGTGCACATGCTATAAAGATTGAAAGACAATTAAAGCAAAAGGGGAACACAAAGCAAGCCAACACTTATTCGGCCCAAAATTCCAACTAGAGGCCGAATTGGAGGGGAGATAACAAAGCTGTCCAATTCAAAAGAGATGACAAAATCAAGCCAAAAGATGCTAATGATAATAAAAATAAAAGTATTTCTAACTCTCAAACTCCTAAAAATAGAGATATCAAGTATTTTAGATGTTTGAGTTTTGGTCATATTGCATCTCAATGCCCAAATAAAAGGGTAATGGTGATGCGTGGTGATGGTGTTGAAATGGATGATGAGAGTGATGTGGAGGATAAAATGTAGTAACTGGAAAAAAAAAAGAGGGGGAAACGACGTCGTTTTGAGAGGCAGGTGAGGTATAAATAGGAGAAGGGAAAGAAAAGAAAAAAAAAGGAAAGAAAAAGAGGAAAAAGAAAAAAAGAAAAGAGAAAACAGAAAAGAGAGAGGGCGGGGAGGAAAAAGAAAAAAAAAAAAAGAGAAAACAGAGAAGAGAGAGAGCGGGGAGGGAAAAGAAGGTTCGAGAAAGAGAGAGAGAGGAGCCGAAGCGGAGAGGAACGAGAAGGAAGAGAGAAGAAGAAAGAGGACAGTGATGGTGCGATCAGTGGGAGGAAGGAAGAGGGCAATGGAAGGTACAGTAATTTTAAGTTTCCTTTTAGTTGATGTGGATTTGAAAACTTGCCGTAAGTGGAGGAGCGCAGAGGAGATCGCGGAAGGAGAAAGAAGAAGAAGTGTGGCGTGGGAGAGAGGTCTATGAGGGAGAGGTGAGGTCGTGTGTGAGCGGGGGCACATGGAGGAGACTAGGCCGCGGGAGGAGAGAAAGGAAGGAGTGCGTGGTTTGTGAGGGAGAGGAGATGTGGTGT
>NW_019028738.1:0-12493 GCF_000150535.2 Carica papaya | reverse complement strand
AAGGCGAGAAGAGGGTAAGAATGTGTTGGACTGTGCTCAAAATATTTTTGATTGTAAGAATGTGTTAGACTGTGCTCAAAATATTTTTGTTTAGTCTGTCAGATGATAACCTAGTAACCACCCCAACCAAGATCAAACCTAACTGGGAACGATCCTCTATGAGGTCAACGGATTAGGAACCATTTTCGTCATTAATCACACTACGATCACATGGCCACATGTCATCCACCAGACTCGATAAGTACAAACTTATCGAACAGATCCTGTTTAAGTAAGGTATGCTATGAGATGTGAGGAAGGTGAGAAGAGGGTAAGAATGTGTTCGGACTGTGCTCAAAATATTTTTGATTAGTCTGTGAGATGATAACCTAGTAACCACCCTAACCAGATCCTGTGAGATGATGTGAGGAAGGCGAGAAGAGGGTAAGAATGTATTGGGCTGTGCTCAAAATATTTTTGAGTAGTCTGTCAGATGATAACCTAGTAACCACCCCAACCAGGATCAAATCTAACTGGGAACGATCCTCTACGAGGTCAACGGGTTAGGAACCATTTCCCTCATTAATCACGCTACGATCATATAGTCACATGTCATCCACTAGACTCGATAAGTACGAACTTATCGAACAAATCCTGTTCAAGTAAGATATTCTATAAGATGTGAGGAAGGCGAGAAGAGAGTAAGAATGTGTTTGGACTATGCTCAAAATATTTTTAATTAGTCTATGAGATGATAACCTTGTAACCACCCCAACCAAGATGAAACCTAATTAGGAACCATCCTCTATGAGGTCAACGGATTAGGAAGACCATTTCCGTCATTAATCACACTACGATCACACAATCACATGTCATCCACCAAACTTGAGATCCTGTCTCCTTAAAACCAAATAATACAAAAGTACAAACTTATCGAACAGATCCTATTCAAATAAGGTAATGATTTTTAAATTTGTTTCCATAATATATAAACCACTATATTATCTTTTAGTTATACAATGTGGAATAAATGTTGCAACTACAAGGCCTCATGTCAATCTTCGTCAATTATTTTCTTTTTGTCTTTTCTACTCTCCTAACTGTGAACAAAGTTGCAGCCCACTCGTATTGACGGCAACAATAATATATATAGAGGCTATGAATGCCATTGACGTGCACATGGATGCCAACCACATCAACTTGTTAATCACTTCCACCACCTTTTTCTCTGCTTTTATCTTGCCTCTAACCAATCTAATTTGAAGGATGACAACAGCCAAAGAGGTAAATAGTGTAATAGCATTAAAGATGAAGATCTTGAAAGAAGCACTATCTACTACCGCAGTCGTCCCAATATTATCATCCCCACCACGGCACAATAAATAAGGTCACAAACGCTACTATTGTAGATAGTACAACAACCACAGACAGGCAAAGGTAAATTAATTTAGAAGAAGTTTTGGGAATACATCTTTAACAAAGGTTAAATCAATCCAGATAAAATAAAAACTAAATATTTGAAATTGATGATGAAACTGAAATGTGAAAATACAAAATGAAATTCGTCTAAATCCAGAGGTATACTTTGGGTACAACAACGGTGGTAGACTCACCCCAAGCTAGTCATGTCAGCCCTAACTTCCACCCTAGAAACTAAAGGTTGCACAAGTATGGTGGGAGAAAAGGAAAAGATAAATTTATTGCTTTGAAAAATATCAACTAAGAACAAAGATTCTCAATACACGCATGACTCCAAATAGAGTGATGGGAACTCAACATGCGCACTCCTGCACCACTTAGAGATACAAATTCTTCATTTTTCATTCACTCTGTCCGTGAGTCTCCCTGATCACTCATTCACTCTGTTCAAGTAAGTAAATTCTTCATTAGCTTCTTTCTCTTTCCTTATTTAAAAAGCCCTTTTAGATCTCTCTTTCTTGTCTTCGATGTGGAATCATATTTTTGTTTCCTTATAGCAATCCCTTTTATAACTAATGGGTCAGCTCTTTCAAGAATTTATGAGCTTTTTGTTTGTTAATATAGTTTTTATAACAACATTTTTTAACTACTATTTCAATCTTCTCTGGATCAAATATCAATGAAATATATGATAGCTTTTCCTCTTCACTTTTCTCTTTCTCACGCTTCTCTTTCTTTATCTTCATCTTCTTTAAATACGAAACCACTTCTTCTCTCCTCATCTCTTCTTTATATATAAAAGTATTTGAGAAAAGATTGTGTTGGTAACAAAGTCAACGTTGTCTTCAAAATCTTTCAGCCTATACAACTTCTCTTTGCTCCGAACAGTACATATTCCCATAATTATTACATCAATCCTCAAGGCCTTTCAGTCTCTCTGTTTAGTGATTGATGCAAATAATATGAGAAAACATAGTGATCAATCGTCACACAGAGATTGAGAAATCTTAATGACCGATAAAATACCGCATGAAGAATTGTACATCATAAACTCCTTTCAAATTAACCTCTCATTTTCGATGTGGGATCATTTTTCCTTTCCTTATACTTCTCTTCTCATTTCTCATCCATTTCAACGGCTAACATGGCACTGTTGTTTAGAAATTATTTTTTCTACTACTAACGTGTCCAAATCTACTTCTCTCCAACTATCACATACTTCTCTCCAATTACTTATAGTATTCATTATGATTTTTTTAATAAAATTATGGACTTGTTATACATATATATTAAATACAATATCAAAATATGAGAAAAGAGAGCATATATTATAAAATTAAGAGAGCATAATCCATGGTAATTTTGTAAATTAACTAGAAATATATTACTAAAATGAAGCGGCAATTTGTATAATTACTTATAGGATAATATTTTTCTTAATATAATTATAAACTTGCTATACATATACGCTGAAATGTAATTTCGGAATGTAAGAATCAAAATCCTTTTAGATATAGTAATAATTTTGTGAATAATTTAGGTTTCATATAAAGACAAATGTTAAATATCTCATTCCACTCCACATAATGTTATTATGCATCCCTATCAAAGCTTGTCAAACATTTCATTCCATACTGAAATTTTCAACACAATTATATTACTCTATGTTCTTATTAAAGCTTGTCCATCTACACCTATGTATATAACAATAAACATTTTCAACAATTTCAATCTAGGAGAAAATAATTTGAGAGAATAGCTCAAAAATGATGAATGAGCTACTGATCTTATAGCTCTTTATTTACTAATGTTTTATTTATATACAGTTACAACAATGATGAGAAAAAACTTAATTTGTCGAGCTACACTAACAGTTAACAACTAATTTACAACTAATTTATAACTAATTTCTAACTAGCTAACTGATTAACTAACTAATTAAGTTTACATCCTCTCCTCAAGTTGAATCTTTATGAAGATCATATAAGCCCAACTTGGAAACAAACTGTGAGAAGAGAGGAGCAGCAAGGGATTTTGTAAAGATGTCAGTGACCTGTAGTCGAGTTGAAACATACATAGGCATGATGAATCCTCGTGTGAATTTATCTATGGCTAAGTGACAATCAATTTCTAAATGCTTTGTGCGCTCATGGAAGACTAGATTTGCTGCAATGTGCAAAGTATCTTGATTGTCAAAGTAGAGTTGAATAGGAAGAGGAACAGAAATATGTAAATCGTGTAGGATGTAAGTGAGCCATTGTAACTCACAAACTGTAGCTGTCATGCTTTTGTATTCTACCTCTGCATAAGATCTAGACATAGTAGTTTGTTTTTTTATTTTCCATGAAAGTAAAGAAGTTCAAAGGAAAATGCAATAACCTGTAAATGATCGTCTTGTATCAAGGTAAAATGCCCAATCTGCATCACAGTATGCTTCCAATTTAAGGTCATTATTAGTAGAAAAGAAGAGGCCTTGAGAAGGACATCCTTTGAGATACTAGACTATATGAATTGCTGATTCCCAATGTGTCTTTTGTGGATTAGAAACAAACTAACTTAATTGTTGAACCGCATATGTAAGATCAGGTCTTATTAATCCAAGATACAATAATCTCTTCACTAATCTACGATACTGATCAGGATCTAGTAACGGAGAGTCCTGTGTAGCAGAGAATTTGTGTTCCTTAGGTAAAGGAGTTGGTGCAGGTTTTGTTCCTTGCAATCTTGCATCTTTAATGATATCTAATACATATTTATGCTGGTTAACATAGATGTCAATATTTGAGCGAGGAAGTTCTAAGCCTAAAAAATACTTTGTTTAGCCAAGATCCTTTATAGTAAATTGCTGATATAGGAATATCTTGACTTTATCTATTTTAGTAGCAAAAGAACCAGTGATTAAGACATCATCCACATGTACTATAAGTGTTAAGAAAAAGTTGGATGTAGACATGATAAACAAGCAGTGATCATGACTTGACCGTAGGAAACCATACTGATGTAGCTTAATAGTAAACTCATGATTCCATTAGCATGATGCTTGTTTTAGTCCATATAAAGACCGTTTCAATATGCAAACTTGTTTCCCAATGACTTTATCATAACCTTTTGGTGGTAATATGTAAACTTCTTCATCTAAGTAACCATGCAGAAAAGCATTGTTAATATCCAATTAATACAAAGGCCACTGTTTTGCTGCGACAACAATTAACAAAATTCCCACTGTGACTATTTTTGTAACAGGAGAGAAATTGTCAAAGTAATCCACCCCTTCCACTTGGTTATAACTGTAACACCCAAATGAAAATAAATATTTTATTTATTTATTTTTATTTTTATTTTTTTATATATTTATTTATTTAGATTTTTATTTAATTCAATTTATTTAATTCAATGAAAATAAAAATAACAATAATGATAAAATTGGGTAAAAATATTAATTGATTTTAATTGAAATTGATTTTGGCAAAAAGGGGTGAAAATTTGGGATTCTGGGGGTATTTTTTAAAATAAAATCAGAAATCGGGGGTCAAACGTAATTTAAAAAAATTGTGCCAGATCAGCGGCCACGTCAGCAGCCCCGGCCAACCAGGACGCGCCGCGTGGCAAGGACACGCTGACTAGGGGACGGGCCACGTGGGCGATCCGCGTGCGCGCGATCGGACGGCCCAGATTCACACGCACGGACTGTCCAGATTCATGGGCACGGACGGCCCAGATTGCATCGCGATGAACGGCCCAGATTCAATCCCAATTAAATTACGATCGAACGGTCCAGATTCAATCTTGATGGACGGTTAAGATTAAAAGGCAAAGGGTATAAATACCCACACCCACACCTGACCAAAGAAACCCTAGCCGCCAATGCTCGCCGGAGAAGAAGAACCAGACACCGGAGGAGCTGGCCGCCGCCACCCGCCGCCGCACCGGGGAAGTTTCCGACTGTCGATTGAGGTAATTTTTCTCCCCCTTGCTCGTTTTTCGACGCTGAGTCCGCCTATGGCCAAACCGGAGCCAAACAACCGGCCAAACAGTCGAAAAACTCAGCCGAAACCCAACGGCGCCGCCGCGCCCCTCCTCGATTTTTTCCTCCGATGAGGCCCTTCCTAGCCTCCGTTTGATGCAAATTTTATACCACTGTGATCACCATTATTTTCTCTACAGGTTGATCAGAGCCAAACATCAAAACGCGACTCACGCCGGAGGAGCCACCGCACCCGAGAGCATCGCCGCCGGTAAGTTTCAGTTTTTTGTGATTTTTCAGCCCCCCCAAGGGTCCTAGGGTTGTTCTATCGTAGGGACCGATGCAAGCGTGGCCGAATTCGGCCAAAAACGGTCGAAAACGGCCAACCCGAGGCGAATCGCCGTCGCCGGAGCACGGCGGAGCCGCTATGCTGGAATTGCGATTTTGGCCGAATGGGGCCCTGGGTCTAATTTGGGATTTTTTGGGACACGTGCAGGTATCAGTAGTGCGTTTCAGTTCTCTAAAAAAAAATTCAGAAAAAATTAGGGACAGCCTGTAGGCGCACTGTAGAGCCGTATTCAGACCCCGAAACAAGTAAGGACCCCTCACCCTATTTCCTATCACAGTATTAAAGCTAAATAAATAATTAAACTGTACTGTGTGACTTTATAGATGTATAATTGATTAAGGTTGCCAATGGAGCCCGAGTCTGATACTGTGTTGGTCTATTATTATTTGATTTAATTTCCAATATTAAATGCAGCATGATGTTTGATGTAATTATATTATGGTCCCGTATGCATGAATCATGGTTTTCTTATTATGGTCGGTATTATGCTTAACCCGATACTGTTTTGTCTTGTTTGGTGTCCATTACTGGTTTACATGTTGTGTGTGTTTGGTTGATTGAAACTAAGAAAAATGTCAAAAAGGTTATGTGAATTGATAGTGGATATTGTGGACAGCCTGACTAGATATCCTGGGAGATGGTGGACGGACCGGGTCCGTAGGGAACCCTACCGGGAATGTGGTCTCTCATACCGGACGGGGTATAGAGACCTTATGTGTTTGGCGCCCATACCGGACGGGGTATGGGGACGGCCCGTTTTACCCTCATACCGGACGGGGTATTGAGGTTCATGGTTTTGGCGCCCATACCGGACGGGGTGTGGGGACGGCCCTGGAATCAGGTTATAAATGTTAAGGGTTCACGGGTAACGGGACCCCTATGGATCCCCATGGATACTAGTAGGCTGGTAAATGAGGAAAATATGTTGTGTAATGATTGAAATGCAAAGGTGTGGTAAGTATTATGTTATACAATTCATATGATTTCATGATGATGATAATGTTATTGCTTTCGTATGTTGTTCTATGGATCTCACCGAGGTAAGTGGACAGTAAAGAATTTTATTATTGATAAAAGAATTTGTTATAAATTATGCTCCATTGGTCTTTTTGTGTTTTCTACCCACCTTTATTTCCGTGGCGGTGAGATTGTGTGATGTTTTTACTGGGCTGGTGTAGCTCATTCCTTACTTAACTATTTCAGATCAAGAAGACGTTGTTCCCTAGCCCGTTCCGCAGGAAGACGGCGAAGGGGACGCCTAAAGACTCCGTAGTTATATTTATAGTTCTTATTTTCGAGTATCTCTTTTAATTAGTTTGTTCTTTTATATTTTAAGCACGTTTTTTGTTTTAGTGTAAGGGATGTTAATCAAAATTTTTATTACGCTTCCGCATTTGACATTTTTAATACAAATATTTCATTCTAAAATTTCCGGGGCCGTTACAATAACCTTTGGCTACCAACCTAACCTTATACTTGTTCACTGTGCCATCAGGATTCAATTTAATTTTATATACTCATTTACTGCCAATAACTTTTTTTCAAGGAGGCAAATCAGTTATTTCCCATGTCTCATTGTTCTTTATTACCTGTAATTCATTCTGCATAACACTAACCCGTTCTAGTTGAATTGTTGTTTGACTATAAGAACTTAGTTCATGTACAATTGACAAATTGTCTAGGAATTATGTATGTTCATAAAAAAATATGGGTGAATGAGTATAAGGGTAGGTGTTTAGAGTATACTATGATTTACAGGATCCTATAGGAAAAGTGTTGTCCATAGAAATTGTAATTGAATCAGAATGAACAATTGTGGACACAAAATCATTCAGCCAACTCAACTTATGTTTGGTTCTTGTGCTTCTTCTTTTTTGAGGAGCAGGTTATGATGTTATTGGATCAACAATGTCATTTATATTGGGTTCTGGTAAATCTTATGATAGAGCTGGAGTTGTATTTGGAATATGTGAAGAGATAGAATCAAGAACATCAAATGGAATAGATGGTGTATCAAGCGGTATCTATCGTAGAGAAACTGAATGGTCAGTAGTATGTTCATTTGTATATGGTAGCACGTTCTCATGAAATAAAACATCTCTTGATATAAAGACTTTATGGTTCTGTAAATCATATAAAATGTATGCTTTTTGGCTTGAACAATATCCAATGAAAACAGATTTGATAGCTCTTGTATCAAATTTTGGCTTATGTGGTGAAACATTTGTTGTAAAACAAAGACATTCAAAAACCTTCAAAAATTCGTAATTTAGTTATTTTGAAAACAAAACCTCATGTGGAGTCTTCGAAGACAACACTCGGGTAAGTTGTATATTTATTAAATATGTTGCAGTTAATACAATATAGTTCCAAAATCATTCCGGTAAACCTGAATGAAATAGCAAAACATGAGCTACTTGAAGCAAATGCTTGTGTTTTCGCTCCACAACTCCATTCTATTGTGGAATGTATACACATGTTTTCTGATGTAGAATTCCTAGTTGTGCAAGCAAATTTTAAGTCTCATTACTAGTGAATTCTACACCATTATCTGTTCTTATAATTTTGACAGCTTTCTAAAATTGATTTTTGATAATGAGAAACATGTTTTTCAAAACATTATAAGTTTGAGATTTGTATTTCATGAGAATGGTCCAAGTGCTTCTACTATAATCATCTACTACTATTAGAAAATAATATGCCCCTAAAATTGAATTTTCATGATAAGTGGCTCATATATCAATATGTAATAGATCAAACACTACTGTTGTATGAATAGAACTAATAGGAAAAGGAAGTTTATGTTGTTTGGAAGAATGACAGACATCACAAGGAAACATATATGAAAATTTGAGATCATTTATTTGATGAGTATATGTGAGTACAGAATTAGAAGGATGTCCTAATCTGTTATGCCATATTGCATTTCTAGATATAACAAATTTATTTATGGATACAACACTGTTTATGTAAGATTGGCTAGTGTATTGTTGGATAGTAGTTGAACTGAAGGACTTTTGGTTCAATACGTATAATCCAACAATTACTTGTCCAGTGGCCAGCACTCTTCTAGTCCAAAGGTCCTGTAAAACATAATGAGTTGAATAAAACTCAAATTTTATACATGCAGTTTCAGCAAGTTTGTTAACAAACAATAAATTGAAACGAAAGATAGGTACATGAAGGGCTTCTGTAAGAATTAAGCTATTTGATAATGGGACATTTCCAACATGATGAACCAATTTTATTGATCCATCTAGTAAATAAACTGGTGTAGGTTTTGTAATTGGTTATGGTTCAAGAAGTAAGGTAATTTCAGTGCACGTATGATTAGATGGACCTATGTCAACTATCCATGATCTAGGTTCTAGTAGTTCAAGAGAACTTAATGCATAGTTAAGTATAGTACCTACAAAATCATGGAAATGTACAAAGTTCACTAGGTTGTTATTTCCATTCCCTTCATTGGTCCCTTTTCCCTTCAAGAACCTCATTATCTCCTGCCATATAATATTTGCCATAACATTCTTCCAACCTCCTTTGTCTACTTCATCACCTTCTGTTTCTGTCGTTATAAAAGACTTTCCACGTCCATTATTAGTTTTCTATTCTCTTTGTTGTTGCAATTCCTTGTACCAATCCGGATAGCCTATCAACTTGAAACAAAAATCCTTAGTATGGCCATTGGCCTTACAGTGATCACATTGTTTTTCATATTTTTTTCCTTTATCAGTTCTTTTGGAACTATCTTTCTTCTTATTTCCTCTTATCTTTTCTTTGCTCAAGAATTACGATCTAGCTAACATTGTAGCATTCTCAACATTATCAACAAACATCACATGTACTTCTTTATGTTTCTCCACATGTAAGACCATTGAATAGGCCTTATTCACACTAGGCAGTGGTTTCATCACTAATACTTGATTCCTCACATTGTCAAATACATCATTAAGTCCCATTAAGAATTGCATAAACCTGCTAAAATCCTCAATTTCTACTAGTCTTAGCTGATCCACATTTACATCCACATTGACATACAAGAATAGGCACCAAATAGTTCAATTCATCCTAGAATTTCTTTTACTTTGTGAAGTAAGCAGCTACTGACATAATTCTTTGAGTAATGAAACTTATCTCTCAATGAATTTGATAGAGTTGTGGACCATTACACTCTCTAAATATTTCCTTTAAATCCTTCCAAAGCTTTCTTACAGATATCGTGTACAAGAAAGCTTCAACAATTTCTTTTAAAATTGTATTCAAGATCCACGAATCACCATACAATCCACTTTACGCCACTAATTAAATTCAGCAGGAAGATGTGATTTATGGTAACTTCCGTCAATAAAACCTAACTTTTCCTTTGCTCCTAGAGCTATCTTCATTGAATGGCTCCAGGTTAGAAAGTTGTTACCTGTCAATGGCGTCGATACTAACACCATGCTAGGATGATCAAATCGTTACAAGTAAAGAGGATCGTTGTAATTCATTAGAACCTGTGGTCAATTTCCTCTGCCATTAGTTCCTTGAGAATCAGTGTTGTTATCTTTCTCCATTAAAAAGGATGGATTCCAATCTTGAATCAGGTCCTTGATCTCAACTGGCTCTGGTGCCATCAACAATTTCAATCTAGGAGAAAATAATTTAAGAGAATAGCTCAAAAATGAAGAATGAGCTACTGATCTTATAGCTCTTCATTTACTAATGTTTCGTTTATATACAGTTACAACAGTGATGAGAAAAAAACTAATCTGCTGAGTTGTACTAATAGTTAACAACTAATTTCTAACTAGCTAGCTGATTAACTAACTAACTGACTAACTGATTAACTAACTACTTAAGTTTACACATTTGTAGAGTCCATAATATTTACCAAGCACATCAATCCATTACAACAATCACTAACCAAGTTCACAAGAGGGATATAAAGAGAGCTAATTATAAGTAATAAATTGATGATATGATTAAAACTCGAGAAATCAAATATATAATTAGATTGTTAAAAGTATATGATGTTAGATTTATGTATATGTAAATAATGTAATACATTTATGTATTAAAATAACTTTATTTTCAAATTTTCATGTATTACATTATTGAGAGTGAAAGAACACTAAAGAAGATGTTGCAGAGATGGTGAATGTTTGTCCCCCCTACATCTTCTCCACCTCGCAATGGGGATAAAGGATGTATGAATTTCTTGTCATAAAAAATATGTTGCCAAAGCATGCATGAATTTCTTGTCATAAAAAAAAATGTTGTCAAGTGCATCAACCAACATGACGAGAATACATCTTAAAAACAATCCAGAAAAAAGAAAACCACATACTTGAAATCCATAATGCAACTATTTGAAGTATAATCCAACAACAAACATTTCATTGGTACTTGAAAAAGTAAAGAGTTCCATAGTCTTGAACATCTCATTTTAAAAGAGTTATGAAAAGAAACAATATTAGATCTGTAAACTTGAACATTCGAAACTAGAAGTTTAAGTAGAGGTTTTGCGAACGCATGCTCCCCACTAACACAAATTATGACATAGGCTCTCCCACTTGCAGAGGCTTCCTGATCACTCATATACCTCATCCAGGTAAGTATACTTTTTAGTTGCTTCCATCTCTGTCTTTATTCATATAGTCCTTTCAAATCATAGCTCTCGTTTCTCTTCCTTATGCTATTCTTCTCATTTCTCATCCACGCCCTAATTATATCCAGCATTCATTTTTTCCCTTTTTCTTTTGGTCATTTAACGTTAAAACTACATTTTTTTCCTAAAAATTATTGGAAATTCTTTTTATCATTTTTTTATGAAAGTAAGAGTGTTTACTCCCACATTTGAAACCTTTTTATTGTTAAAGAACCTTTTGCCTACATTTTATTCATCATTTCATAAATTATTTGAATTATTTTATTTTCTCTTCATTCACACTTAATTTTTTAAAAAACGATATATTACTTTTCATTATCAATAAAAAGATACTTTGACAGAGAAAATGAGTTATTCTATTGCAATTATTCATTTTTATCCAAACTAATGATTTTTTTAGTTCACAAAGTGACTGCACAATGAGCGAAACACTCATATTAAATCTTGTAACTATTTTAAGACAAAACAAATAGAATAAAAATAAATTAGAGGATATTTTTAAATGCACATATAAGAAAAAATAACTACACATATATGTAAATCTATATTTGTGTACATATGTTTCATATAGATATGTATGTTATCTCCAAATAAGGTCTAAATATCAGTTTTGATTTCTTTTTATTTTTTATTTATATTAAAAATATCTCATAACCAAGAAAAATCTAAGCTATAAAGTCTAATTTTTCTCTATCTTTTGACATCTGAATTTCTAAATAAATAAAGTTATTAAAAAGAATCGTAATTAAAATATTTAACCCGTAATAATTTATATTTTAATTTATTTTATTTTATTAATTGAATTTACTTTGATGTTTCTAAAAATAGTATATAATTTTCATGCAATAAAAAATGTATTTTTCATATCTTAAAACAATATATTTCATAAATTTATAAATAAAATTAATTTTTAATGTTCTTGGTAAGAGAGAGTATCAGTCAATTTTGGTCGGTTCAGTCAAAAATGTAATACCCAGCTGGGCACAGTTGGGTATAAAAGAAAAAAATAATAATAATATATATAATTAATTATAAATTAAAGACAATAAAGAAAATAAAAAAAAAAGATGTAGAGAGGAGGAGAATAAACCAAGCAGCAATATGTATATATATAATGAAATAAAGAGAAACA
>NW_019028737.1:0-12472 GCF_000150535.2 Carica papaya | reverse complement strand
TAAGCACGCTTAACTGCAGAGCTCTGATGGGATCTGGAGAAATAGTTCTAGTATGATCGGACACATTCTAGTTTGTGCCGCAAATACATAGTGCCCTTCTACTTCCCTCGTCCGTCCCGTCATTTGTTTTGCTGTGCACGCACCTCACCTCTGCTTGTAATTCTAATATCAAATGAAATGCCCCAGTACCTTGACTCTTGCCCATATGAACGGATCGCTCGCCGCACCTCGTTTTTCATTTTTTTACTATGTAAGATACTCGTAATGATACTCTTATCACGTGATATGCTTTAATTGAATGCGCAAAAAATATTAAGCAAAATGCCTTGGCGCCGTGACTCATGTTTGTGAATGAATCGACGGACTGTCGCTCCGGTCTCGCGTAACGTTTAATACCCGGTCTGCATAAAGAAGGATACAACACGAGGACTTCCTAGGAGATCAACCATCCTAGTAGTACTCTCACCCAAACACGCTTAACTGCGGAGTTCTTATGGGATTCAGTGAACTAGTGCTGTTATGATTGCTCCCATTCTAGTTTGCGCCGCAAAGACATGTACCCCTTCTTTTTCCCTCCCCCCTCCCATCATTTGTTTCGCTGTGCGCGCACCTCACCTCTTCTTCTAGTTCTAATATCAAGTGAAATACCCCGCACCTCGACTCATGCCCATATGAACGGATCGCTCGCTGCACCTCATTTTTTGTTGTTTTACTATCTAAGATACTCTTAATGACAGTCTTATCACATGATAGGCTTTAATTAAATGGGAAAAAAATATTATTAAAATGCTCCAGCACCATGACTCACGTTTGCGAATGAACTGCCAGACCATCACTCCAATCCCGCATAATGTTTAACGCCCCATCTGCAAAAAGATTGGTAAAACACAAGGACTTCCCAGCAGGTCACCAATCCCAGCACTACTCTTGCTCGAGCACACTTAACTGCGGAGTTCTGATGGGATTTGGTGAACTAGTGCTGGTATGATCGCACCCGTTCTAGTTCCCGCTCCCCTCCCGTCATTTGATTCGTTGTGCGCGCACCTCATCTCTGCATCTAATTCTAATATCAAACGAAATATCCCAGCACCTCGACTCTTGCCCATATGAACGGATCGTGCTGTACCTCGTTTTTCATTGTTCTACTATGTAAGATGCTCACAAGGACACTCTTATCACGTGATGGGCTTTAATTGAATGCATAAAAAATATTAAGTAAAATGCTCAGGCACCATGACTCATGTTTGCGAATGAACCGGCAGACCGTCGCTCTGGTCCTGAAAAACATTTAATGCCCCCTCTGCAAAAAGAAGGGTGTAACACGGGGACCTCCCAAGAGGTCACCCATCCTAGTACTACTCTCATCCAAGCACGCTTAACCGCGGAGTGCTGATTGGATATGGTGAATTAGTGCTGGTATGATCGCACCCATTCAATTCCGTGCCACAAATACATATACCCCTTTTACTTCCCTCCCCCCTCCCGTCATTTGTTTCAATTTGTGCACACACCTCACCTCTGCTTGTAGTTCTAATATCGAGCAAAATACCCCGGCGCCTCAATTCATGCCCATATAAACAAATCGACCACCGCATCTCTGTTTTCATTATTTTACTAAGTAAGATACTTGTAATAACACTCTTATCACGTGATGAGCTTTAATTGAATGCACGAAAAATATTAAGAAAAATGCCCCTGCACCATGACTCACGTTTGTAAATAAACTAGCGGACCGTCGCTCTGGTCCTGTGCAACGTTTACCGTCTTGTCTGCAAAAAAAAGGGTGCAACACGATAATTTCCCAAGAGGTCATCCATCCTAGTACTATTCTCACCCAAAAACACTTAACTGTGGAGTTTTGGTGGGATCCAGTGAATTAGTGCTAGTATGATCGCACCCATTCCATTTTGCGCTACAAATACATATACCCCTTCTCCTTCCCTCCCCTTCCAGTTATTTTTTTTATTGTGCGTTCACTCCGCATTTCTTCTTCTAATTCTAATATCAAGCGAAATGCCGTGGCGGCTTGACTCACGCTCAGATTAACAATCCACCCGCCGTACCTCGTTTTTCATTGTTTTACTATGTAAGATGGTCATAATGAGACTCTTATAACGTGGTGGACTATAAATGAATGCACAAAAATTATTTAAGTAAAATTTCCTAACGCCGTGACTCACGTTTGCAAATGAATCGACAGACCATGGTTCCTTTCACGCGTAACATTTATCGTCTCGTGTGCAAAGAAACAGGTGCAACACGAGGACTTTCCAAGAAGTCAACCATCTTAGAACTACTCTCACCAAAGGACACTTAACTGTAGAGTTCTTACAAGATTCAGAGCAATAGTGCTTGTCTGATAGCACCCGTCCCATTCTATACTACAAATGCATGTGGCCCTTCTCCTTCCCTCCACCCTCTCGTAATTTGTTTTATTGTACGCGCACATCTCACCTCTGCTTCTAGTTCTAATATCAAGAAAATGCCCCGACGCCTCAACTAATTCCCATATAAACGGATCTCCTACGACACATCTATTTTCGTTGTTCTACTATGTAAGATACTCGTAATAACACTCTTATCACGTGATGGACTTTAATTGAATGCACGATAAATATTAGGCAAAATGCCCCGGCGCCGTGACTCACGTTTGCGAATGAACTGGTGGACTGTCGTTCTGGTCCCGCGTAATGTTTAATGCCCCATCTGCAAAAAGAATGGTGCAACATGAGAACTTGCTAGAAGGTCACCCATCCTAGTACTACTTTCGCTCAAGCACGTTTAACTACAGAGTTCTGATGGGATACGATTAATTAGTGCTGGTATGATCGCACCCGTTTCATTTCCCACATCAAATACATGTACCTCTTATCCTTCCCTCCTCCCTCCCATCATTTTTTTCATCATGCACGCACCCCGCACCTCTTCTTCTAATTCTAGGTTCAAGTGAAATACCTCGATAGCTCGACTCACTCCAAGATGAAATGACCGCCCGCCGCACCTCGTTTTTCATTGTTCTACTATGTAAAATTCTCATAACGAGACTCTTATAATGTAGTGGACTATAAATGAATGCACAAAAAAGTATTAAGAAAAATGCCCTAACATCACGACTCACGTCTGCAAACGAACCGACGGACTGTGATTCCTTTCGCGCGTAACGTTTGTTTCCTCGTGTGCAATGAAATAGGTTCAACACGAGGACTTTCCAAGAGGTCAACCATCTAAGAACTACTCTCACCAAAGGACAATTAACTACAAAGTTCTTACGGGATTTAGTGCAATAGTGCTGGTGTGATAGCACCCATCCCATTCTACACTACAAATACATGTGCCCCTTCTCCTTCCCCCCCCCCTATCATTTGTTTTGCTGTACGTGCACACCTCACCTCTGCTTGTAGTTCTAATATCAAAGGAAATGCCTCGACGCCTCGACTCAAGCCCATATAAATGGATTTCCCGCCGTAACTCTATTTTCGTTGTTCTACTATGTAAGAAACTCGTAATAACACTCTTATCACGTGATGGGCTTTAATTGAATGCACAAAAAATATTAAGCAAAATGCCCCGGCGCTGTGAGTAACATTTGCAAATGAACCGATGGACTGTCGGTCTTGTCTCGCGTAACATTAATGCCCCGTCTGCAAAAGAAGGGGTACAACAAAAGGACTTCCCAGGAGGTCACCCATCCTAATACTACTCTCACCAGAGAATGCTTAACTGTGGAGTTCTGATGGGATTAGGTGAATTAGTGTTGGTGTGATCGCAGCCGTTCCAATTCACGTCGCAAATACATATATCGCTTCTCTTCTCCTCCCCTCCCCCTACTGTCTTTTGTTTTGCTGTACCCACACACCTCACCTCTTCTTTTACTTCTAATATGAAACGAATTATTCCGGCACCTCGACTCATGCCCATATGAACAGATCGCCTACCGCAACTCTGTTTTTGTTGTTCTACTATGTAAGATACTCGTAATAACACTCTTATCACGTGATGGGCTTTTGTTGAATGTACGAAAAATATTAAGCAAAATGCCCTGGCGTCGTGACTCATGTTTGGAAATGAACCGGCAGACTGTCGCTCTGGTCTCGCATAATGTTTAATGCCTCGTCTGTAAAAAGAATTGTGCAACACAAGGACTTCCCAGCAGGTCACCAATCCTAGTACTACTCTCGCCTAAGCACACTTAACTACGAAGTTCTTATAAGATACAGAGAACTAGTGCTAGTATGATAGCACCCTTTCTTGTTTGCGCCACAAATATATATATCGCTTCTCCTTCCCTCTCCCTTCCTGACAGTTGTTTCACTGTACGCGAACCTCACCTCTACTTCTAGTTCTAATATCAAGCGAAATATTCCAGCACCTCGACTTATGCCCATATGAATGGATCGCCCATTGCACCTTGTTTTTCATTGTTCTACTCTTTAAGATGCTCGCAATGACACTCTCATCACGTCATGGGCTTTAATTGAATGCGCAAAAAATATTAAGCAAAATACCCCAACACCATGGCTCACGTTTGTGAATGAACCAGCGGACTGTCACTCTGATCCCGTGTAACGTTTAACGCCCCCTCTACAAAAAGAATGGTGCAACACGAGAACTTCCCAAGAGGTAACCCATCCTAGTACTACTCTCGCCCAAGAACGCATAACTGCGGAGTTATGATGGGATCTGGTGAACTAGTGCTGGTATAATCACACCCTTTCTATTTTGCAGTGCAAATACATATGCCCCTTCTCCTTTGCTCTCCCTTCCTGTCATTTGTTTCGTTGTACGGGCACCTCACCTCTGCTTCGAGTACTAAACTTGCCCAAGCACGCTTAACTGCGGAGCTTTGATGGGATCCGGTGAACTAGTGCTTGTATGATCGCACCCATTCTAGTTTGCGCCGCAAATACATGTACTCTTTCTCCTTTCCTCTCCCCTCCCATTATTTGTTTCGTTGTGCGTGCACCTCATCTCTGCTTCTAGTTATAATATCAAACGAAATGCCCCAGCGCCTCGACATATGCCCATATGAATGGATTGCCCATCGTAACTCATTTTTTGTTGTTCTCTTATTTAAGATACTCGCAATGACACTCTTATCACTTTATGGGCTTTAATTGAATGCTCAAAAAATATTAAGCAAAATGCCTCGGCACCGTGACTCACGTTTGTGAATGAACCAGCAGACTATCACTCCGGTCCCACATAATATTTAACACCTTGTCTATAAAAAGAAGGGTGCAACACGAGAACTTCCTAAGAGGTCACCCATCCTAGACTACTCTCGCCCAAGCACGTTTAACTCCGAAGTTCTGATGGGATCCGATGAACTAGTGTTGGTATGATTAGATTTGTTTTAGTATGCGCCACAAATACCTATACCCTTTCTCCTTCACTCTCCCCTCCTGCCATTTGTTTCTTTGTGCACGTACCTCACCTCTGCTTCTAGTTATAATATCAAGCGAAATTCCCCCTGCCTCGACTCATGCCCATATGAACAGATCACCCACCGCACCTTATTTTTCATTATTCTACTATTTAAGCTGCTCGCAATGACACTTTCATCACATGATTGACTTTAGATGAATGAGCAAAAAATATTAAGCAAATTGCACCAGCGCCATCACTCACGTTTGCAAATGAACCGGCAAACCATCACTATGGTCCCACGTAATGTTTAACGACCTGTCTGTAAAAGAAAGGGTGCAACACGAGGACTTTCCTGGAGGTCACCCATCCTTGTACTAATCTCGTCCAAGCACGCTTAACTACGAAGTTCTGATTAGATCCAGTGAACTAGTGCTGGTATGATCGCACCTTTTCTAGTTTGCACCGCAAATAGATATACCCCTTCCCCTTCACTCTCCCCTCCCATCATTTGTTTCTCTGAGCACGCACCTCACCTCGTCTTCTAGTTCTAATAGTAAGAGAAATGTCACAGCGCCTCGACTCATGCCCATATGTACAGAACGCCCGCCGCACCAAATTTTTTATCGTTATACTATGTAATATGCTCGTAATGACATTCTGATCACGTGATGGACTTTAATTGAATGCACAAAAAATATTAAGCAAAATGTCCCAGCGTCGTTACTCACATTTGCAATTGAACTGGTGGACCGTCGCTCTAGTCTCGCATAACTTTTAATGCCCCGTCTACAAAATAAAGGGTGCAACATGAAGACTTCCTTGGAGGTCACCCATCCTTGTACTAAACTTGCCCAAGCACGCTTAACTATGGAGTTCTGAAGGGATATGATGAACTAGTGCTAGTATGATCCCACCCATTTTAGTTTTCGATGCAAATACATATACTCCTTCTCCTTCAATCTCCCCTCCTGTCATTTGTTTCTTTGAGCGTGCACCTCACCTCTGCTTCTAGTTCTAATATTAAGAGAAATGCCCTAGCACATCGACTCATGCCCATATGAACGGATTACCTGCCGCACTTCATTTTTCGTTGTTTTACTATTTAAGATGCTCGCAATGACATTCTGATCACATGGTGGGCTTTAATTGAATGCGCAAAAAATATTATGCAAAATGCCTCGGTGCCGTGACTCACGTAACCAATGGACTGTTGTTCCAGTCTCGCGTAATGTTTAACGTCCCGTCTACAAAATAAAGGGTGCAACATGAAGACTTTCTAGGAGTTCACCCATTCTAGTACTACACTCGCCCAAGCACGCTTAACTGCAGAATTCTGATAGGATCCGGTGAACTAGTGCTGGTATGATCGCACCCGTTCTGATTTGCGCCGCAAATACATATACCCATTCTCCTTCACTCTCTCGTCTCGTCATTTTTTTCTCTGAGCGCGCATCTCACCTCTATTTCTAGTTCTAATATCAACCAAAATGCTCTAGCGCCTCGACTCATGCCCATATGAATGGATCGCCAGCTACGCCTCGTTTTTCATTATTTTACTATTTAAAATTCTCGCAGTGACACTCTCATCACGTGATGGACTTTAATTGAATGCGCAAAATATATTAAGCAAAATGTCCCGGTGCCGTGACTCACGTTTGTGAATGAACAGGTGGATCGTCACTCCGGTCCCGCGTAATGTTTAACGCTCTGTCTGCAAAAAGAAGGGTGCAAGACGAGAACTTCCCAGGAGCTCACCCATCTTAGTACTACTCTCCCCCAAGCATGCTTAGCTGCGGAGTTCTAATGGGATTCGATGAAGTAGTGCTAGTTTGATCACACCCTTTTCTGTTTGCGGTGCAAATAAATATTCGCGTTCTCCTTCCCATTCCCCTCCTGTCATTTGTTTCGCTGTGCGCGCACCTCACCTCTACTTCTAGCTCTATTCTCGCGTAACGTTTAACGCCCCATCTGCAAAAAGAAGGGTGCAACACGAGAACTTCCCAAGAGATCACCTATCCTAGTACTATTCTCTCCAAAGCACGCTTAATTGTGGAGTTCTAATGGGATCCGGTGAACTATTGCTTGTATGATTGCACCCGTTCTGTTTTGCGCTACAAATACGTATACCCCTTCTCCTTCACTCTCCCCTCCCGTTGTTTGTTTCTTTGTGCGCGCACCTAACCTCTACTTCTAGTTCTAATATCAAGCGAAATATCGCAGTGACTCAACTCATGCCCATATGAACGAATCGCCTGCCGCACCTTATTTTTCGTTGTTATACTATTTAAGCTACTTGCAATGACACTCTCATCACATGATTAGCTTTCGTTGAATGCACGAAAAATATTAAGCAAAATGCCAGCACAATGACTCACGTTTGTAAATGAACTAGCAGACTGTCACACTGGTCCTACGTAACGTTTAACACTCCGTCTACAAAAATAAGGGTGCAACATGAGGACTTCCGAGGAACAACCCATCCTAGTTCTACTCTTGCCCAAACACGCTTAACTGCGCAGTTCTGATGGGATCTGGTGAACTAGTGCTGTTATGATTGCACCAATTCTTGTTTGCGCCGTAAATACATATACCCCTTCTCCTTCCCTCTCCCCTCACCTCTGCTTCTAGTTCTAATATCAAACGAAATGCCCCGGCGCCTTGACTCACGTTTGCGAATGAACCGGAGAACCATCGCTCTAGTCTTGTGTAAGGTTTAACGTCCCGTTCGAAGAAAGAAGGGTGCAACATGAGGCCTTCCCAGGAGGTCAACCATCCTAGTACTACTCTCGCCCAAGCACGCATAACTGCGGAGTTCTAAGTGGATCCAGTAAATTATTGCTGGTATTATCGCACATTTTCTACTTTACACTGTAAATAGATATACCCCTTCCCCTTCACTCTCCCCTCCCGTCATTTGTTTCTTTGTGCGCGCACCTCACCTCTGTGTCTAGTTCTAATATCAAACGAAATGCCCAGCGCCTCGACTCATGCCCATATGAATGGATCGCTCACCGCTCCTCGTTTTTCATTGTTCTATTATTTAAGATGCTCACAATGACACTCTGATCACGTGATGGACTTTAATTGAATGTGCAAAAAATATTATGTAAAATGCCCTGGCGCCGTGACTCACGTTTATGATTGAACAAGTGGATTGTCGCTCTGGTCCCACATAATGTTTAACGCTCCATTTGCAAAATGAAGGGTGCAACACGAAGACTTCCTAAGAGGTCACCCATCCTAGTATTACACTCACCCAAGCACGCTTAACTGCAGAGTTCTGATGGGATCCGATGAACTAGTGCTAGTATGATTGCACCCGTTCTGGTTTGTGCCGCAAATACATATACCCCTTCTCCTTCACTCTCCCATCCCATCATTTTTTTCTCTGAGCGTGCACCTCACCTCTGCTTCTAGTCTAATATCAACTTAAATGCCACAGTACCTCAACTCATGCCCATATGAACAGATCGCCCGTTGCAACTCATTTTTTGTTGTTCTACTATTTAAGATTCTCGCAGTGACACTATCATCACGTGATGGACTTTAATTAAATGTGCAAAAAATATTAAGAAAAATGCCTAGTACTGTGATTCACATTTGTGAATGAACCAGCGGACCGTCGCTCTGGTCCCACGTAATGTTTAACGCTCCGTCTACAAAAAGAAGGTTTTAAGACGAGAACTTCCCAAGAGGTCACCCATCCTGGTACTAGTCTCACTCGAGCATGCTTAGCTGCGGAGTTTTAATGGGATCTGGTGAAGTAGTGCTGGAATGATTGCACCCTTTTCTGTTTGTGCCACAAACGAATATTTGCATTCCCCTTCCCATTCCCCTCTCGTCATTTGTTTCGCTATGCGCGCACCTCACCTCTGCTTCTAATTCTAATATCAAGAGAAATGCCTCGGTGCCTTGACTCATGCCCATATGAATGGATCGCCCACCACACCTCATTTTTCATTCTTCTTCTTTTTAAGATGCTCACAATGACACTCTTATCACGAGATGGACTTTAATTGAATGCACAAAAAATATTAAGCAAAATGCCTCAGCACCGTGACTCACGTTTGCGAATGAACCAGTGAACTGTCACTCAAATCCCGCATAACATTTAACGCCTCGTCTGCAAAAAGAAGTGTGCAACACGAAGACTTCCCAAGAGATCACCCATCCTCGTACTACGCTCGCCCAAGCACACTTGACTACGGAGTTCTGATGGGATCTGGTGAACTAGTGCTCGTATGATCACATTCATTCTAATTTGCGCCACAAATACATATACCCCTTCTACTTTTCTCTCCCTTCTTGTCATTTGTTTCTCTTTGTGCGTACCTCGCCTCTGTTTCTAGTTCTAATATCAAGCGAAATGCTCCGGCGGCTCGACTCATGCCCTAATGAACGTAACACTCACCGTACATTTGTTTTCATTGTTCTATTATGTAAGATACTCATAATAACACTCTTATCACGTGATGGAATTTAATTGAATGCACAAAAAATATTACGCAAAATCCCCTGGTGTCGTAACTGACGTTTGTGAATGAACCAATGAACCGTCGATCCGGCCTCGTGTAATGTTTAACGCCTCGTTTGTAAAAAGATGGGTGCAACACGAGAACTTCCCAGGAAGTCACCCATCTTAGAACTACTCTCGCCCAAGCACGCTTAATTGCAGAGTTCTGATGAGATCTAGTGAATTAGTGCTGGTATTATCGCACCTGTTCTAGTTTGTGCCGGAAATACATATACCTCTTCTCCTTCCCTCCCCCTTCCCATCATTTGTTTCGTTGTGCGCGCACACCTCACCTCTGCTTCTAGTTCTAATATCAAGCGAAATGCTCCATCGCCTCGACTCATGCCCATATGAACAGATCGCCCGTTGCACCTCTCTTTTCGTTGTTCTATAATGTAAGAGACTCATAATAACACTCTTATCACGTGATGGGCTTTAATTGACAGCGCGAAAAATGTTAAGCAAAATGCCCTAGCGTTGTGACTCACATTTGTGAATGAACCGGTGGACCGTTGCTCTGGTCCAGCGTAACATTTAACATCCCGTCTGTAAAAGGATGGGTGCAACACGAGAACTTTCCAGAAAGTCATCCATCTTAGTTCTACTCTCGCCCAAGCACGCTTAACTGCAGAGTTCTAATGGGATTCGATGAATTAGTGCTAGTATGATCACACCCATTCTAATTCGCGCTACAAATACATATATCCCTTCTCTTTCCTTCCCCCCTCCCGTCATTTGTTTCGGTTTGCATGCGCACCTCACCTTTACTTGTAGTTCTAATATCGAGTGAAATACCCCAACGCCTCGACTCGTGCCCATATGAACAAATCACCCACCGCACCTCTGTTTTCATTGTTTTACTATGCAAGATACTCGTAATAACACTCTTATCACGTGATGAGCTTTAATTGAATGCACGAAAAATATTAAGAAAAATGCCCCGGCACCGTGAGTCACGTTTGTAAATAAACCGGCGGACCGTCGCTACAGTCTCGCGTAACATTTAGCGTCTTATCTGCAAAAAGAAGGGTGCAACACGATAATTTCCTAGGAGATCATTTATCCTAATACTATTCTCGCCCAAAATTGCTTAACTGCGGAGTTTTGGTAGGATCCAGTGAATTAGTGCTGATATGATCGCACTCATTCCACTTCGCGCTGCAAATACATATACCCCTTCTCCTTCCCTCCCCCTTCCTGTCATTTTTTTCGCTGTGCGTGCACCCCGCACCTCTTCTTCTACTTCTAATATCAAGCGAAATGCCCCTGCAGCTCAACTCATGCTCAGATGAACGGTCCGCCCACCGTACCTTGTTTTTTGTTGTTCTATTATATAAGATACTCATAATGAGACTCTTATAACGTGGTGGATTATAAATGAATACATAAAAAATATTAAGCAAAATGCCTTGACGCTGCGACTCATGTTTGCGAATGAACCGACAGACCATGGTTTCGGCCGTGCATAACGTTTATTACCTCGTGTGCAAAAAAATAGGTGCAACACGACGACTTTCCAAGAGGTTAACCATCTTAGTACTATTCTCACCAAAGGACACTTAACTGTAGAGTCCTTATGGGATTCGGTACATTAGAGCTGGTCTGATTGCACCCGTCTAATTCCGCGCTACAAATGCATGTGCTCCTTCTCCTTCCCTCCCCCCTTCCGTCATTTATTTCGCTATACGCGTAGACCTCACCTCTACTTCTTGTTCTAATATCAAGCGAAATGCCCCAGCACCTAGACTCATGCCCGTATGAACGGATTGCTCGCCACACCTATGTTTTTGTTATTCTACTATATAAGATACTCGTAATAACACTCTTATCACTTGACGGTTTTAATTGAATGCACGAAAAATATTAAGCGAAATGCCCTGGCGCCGTTACTCACATTTAAGAATGAACCGACAGACTGTCACTCTGGTCCCGCGTAATGTTTAATGCCCCGTCTGCAAAAAGAAGGGTGCAACAGGAGGACTTCTAAGGAGGTCACCCATCCTAGTACTGCTCTCGCCCAAGCATGCTTAACTGCGGAGTTCTGATAGGATCCAGTGAATTAGTGCTGGTATGATCACACCCGTTCCAATTTGCGCTGCAAATACATATATCCATTCTCCTTCCCTCCCCCCTCCTGTCATTTGTTTCGCTGTGCGCGCACACCTCACTCCTACTTCTAGTTCTAATATCAAGCAAACTACCGTAGCGTCTCGACTCACGCCCATATGAATAGATCGCCCACCGAACCTCTGTTTTCGTTGTTCTACTATATAAGATAGTCATAATAACACTCTTATCATGTGAAGGACTTTAGTTAAATGCAGAAAAAATATTAAGCAAAATGCCCCAGCGCCGTGACTCACATTTGCGAATTAACCTGCGGACTGTTGCTCCGATCCCGCGTATCGTTTAATGCCCCGTCTGCAAAAAGAAGGGTGCAACACGAGGACTTCCAAAGAGGTCACCCATCCTAGTACTAGTCTTGCCCAAAAATGCTTAATTGTAGAGTTCTGATGGGATCCGGTGAATTAGTACAAGTATGATCGCATCTATTCCATTTCGCACTACAAATACATATACACCTTCTGCTTC
>NW_019028736.1:0-12466 GCF_000150535.2 Carica papaya | reverse complement strand
CAGAAAATTTGGGTCCATGGATTGCACCCTTAAGCAGACAGTATACAATCAGTCCAATTTCTCCTGATAAAATCCTCCAATAACCATACTATAATTGACTGAACTATGTGATTCATGCAGATATGTCACACATGATATGTACCCACAACTGGCAGTTTTGGTTACTTACTGCTGTGAACTAACTATACTGAAGTGATAAGATGCATTAGTACTTCTGTAGTGAACAAGAAAAACACTAAACAACAAGCTCAATTATAACACATGAATAATCCAGCATATGTTTTGCTACTTGTAAGAATTAGGGAAAGAAATACTGAATATTTTCTTATATTTTATTAAAACAAAAGTAGAGATATATATATATGTACACGGATTCATATACAATAAACAATATAAATTACCCTAATAATTTTCTTACTAATTAAGTTTACATATTTGGAAACATAATCATACTATTATATTAGGACATATTCTATAATATTCTAACACTCCCCCTCAAACTGAAACATAGATATTAATCATACTCACTTTATTCCGAAAATACTCAATCCGTGTTCCATTCAGAGGGTTTATGAATATATCACCAAATTGTTCTCCTGTCTTCATATAATCAGTAGATATATAGTTTTTCTGAATCTTTTCTCGAATGTAGTGACAATCAATCTCGATATGTTTGCTTCTCTCATGATACAAAGAATTTGAGGTAATATGAAGGACAGCTTAATTATCGCACCAAAGTTTTGTAGGAGATGTGGGATTCAAACCCACTTCTTCTAAAAGATTATGTATCCATAAGAATTCACATGTGGACTGGGCCATAACTCTATATTCAGACTCTGCGTTTGAGCGAGATACAACTGTTTACTTCTTACTTTTTCATGGTACGAGATTCCCACTAACATAATAACCCGTATTAGAGCTCTTATCAATCTTCGATTCAGCCCAATCAGTATCTGTAAAACATTCAATGTGAATATGTCCGTGATTTCTAAACATTATGTCGAGTCCTGGGGCACCGTTTAAGAAGCACAGAATCTGTTCCAGAACCTCCCAATGTTTAACGATCGGTATAGACATAAATTGACTTTCATGACAGAATATGCAATATCTGAACGAGTCACAGTGAGATAATTCAATTTCCCAATAAGTCACCTGTATTTTTCTGGATCATCAAGGAGATCACCATCATCTTTTGTAAGATGTACATTTGGTACCATAGGCTTATTGCATGGCTTAGCTCCCAGCTTTCTTGTTTCTGCAAGTAGATCAAGTACATACTTATTCTGAGATAACAAAATCTCTTCCTTATTTTTGTTACTTCAACTCCCAAGAAATAATTTAATTGTGCCAAGTCTTCAGTATTGAATTTGGTATGCAGAAATGATTTGAGAGAGAATATTCCTATATGGTCATTTTCTATAATTATAATATTATCAACATAAACAAAAAAAAGTATAATACCAGTTGTTGATTGTTTATAAAAGACTGAATGATCACACTTGCTCTTTCTCAATCTGAATTCACATATTATCTCACTAAACTTGTCAAACCACGCACGGGGACTCTGCTTTAGAACATATAAGAATTTTTTCAAATAACAAATTTTCCTATACTCTCCCTGAATAACAAATCCAGGTGGTTACTTCATATACACTTCTTCTAAGAGATCACCATGAAGAAATGCATTTTTAATGTCTACTTATTGCAAGGGCCAGTCTTTGTAAGCTACAATAGATATGAATATACGAACAGATGTTAGTTTTGCCATTGGAGAAAATGTATCAAAATAGTCTACCCCATAAGTTTGAGCATAACCTTTTGCTACCAATCGAGCTTTAAGTCTCGTCATAGAGTCATCTGCATTCACTTTAACCGTAAATACCCATTTGCACTCCACTACCTTTTTTCCTTTGGGCAAATTTATCAGATCTTAGGTATGATTATCATCAAGAGCATTTATCTACTCAAACAAGACATTATGCCAACCAGGGTGATTCAGAGCATCCTTAACTGTTTTGCATATGGAAGTGGAATCTATAGAAGCAATTAAAGAACTAGACGAATGAGACAAATGATCATATGAAGTGAAGTTAGCAATAGGATAAGTAGAATGAGGAAGGATGCACTGACGTGTACCTTTACGAAAACTGATGGGAAGATCAAGATTATTGGTGGAAGGATCAGACGACGAAGAAGTTGGTGCAGCATATGTATCATTAGTCTATTGTCTTCTGAAATAAACATGAATAATGAGCAGTTATTCTTGAGTTGGAGGCACACCATCATCAGTTTATTCAGAAGACACATCAGAAAAACTACCATTATCTGGTTGCTATGTAAAGATACTGTTCTAGAATTTATAAATGAGCCATTAATCATCATTCACTCGATCTGTAGAGCTGGACTGTGAGGAGAAAAACGATATACTCTCTGAAAAGACTACATCTATTGACACTAGATATTTATTGAGATCTAAAAAGTAAGACTGATATCCCTGTTGTAGGCAAGAATATCCCAAAAAGACACATTTAAAGGATTTGGGATCCAACTTATTAATATTTGGTCGAACATCTCAAACATAACAAGTACTACCAAATATCCACGGCTGTACCGAAAACAATGTCTTATTTGGAAAAAGAATACTATAAGGAATATCACATTCAAGTATTGCAGACGGTAGACACTTAATCAAGAAACAAGTAGTGGATACAACATCAGTCCAGAATTGTTTAGGAACTTTTGTCTGAAACAAGAGGGCTCGAGCAATCTCAAATAAATGTCTGTTCTTTCTTTCAGTAACCCCATTTTGGGATGGTATATCAATATAAGAGAACTGATGAAAAATCCCATATTAAGTCATATAATTCTGAAATGAGTTTGACATATATTCTTTAACATTATCATTTCTTAGCACATGCATAGAAACATTAAATTGAGTTTTGATTTCCGCATGAAAAGTACAAAAATGAACAAACACTTCAAAACGATTTTTCATAAAATATATTCAAGTCACTCGAGAAAAATCATCAATAAAAGTAACAAAATACTTCAACCCTATTTTAAACATAACAAGAAATGGACTCCAAATATCAAAATGAACTAATTCAAAAGTACACTTAGCTCGTTTATTAATTCTTAGACTTGACGAGTTATGATGATATTTTGCAAACTGACATGACTCACAATCTAATGAAAATATATCATTAAACTGAGAACACAATTTCTTTAACACAGTGAGAGATGAATGTTCCAACTGACAATGTGCTTCAAATGGAGAAACAATACTAAAGCAGATAACTGATCGAGGCACCCAGTTATCAAGAATGTAAAGATCTTCTAATACATGTTCTTTATCAATAATCTATTTCGTCATAAGATCCTGAAAAAGACAATAATCAGGAAAGAATGAAATACAACAATTAAAATTTTTGATAAATTTATTTACAGAAATCAAATTGAAAGCAAATTTGGATAGACTTAAAATAGAGGTCAACGTAATGGCAGAAGTTGGTTTTATAGTCTCAGAACTCTCAATACTATACGCTGACCCGTCAACAATAGTTATAAGAGATGATGCTCTGTGTGATCGAAAGCTAGAGAAGATATTAAAGTTACATGTCATGTGATCAGTAGCACCAGAATAATCACTCATTTGTTTGATGAGAAGATAAAACATCTTTTACCTGATTCAGCAGACATAATGGTTGGTGTGCGGTCTTTCAAAAATTCTTAAAATTAAGGGAATCTTGCATATTCGTCGGCTGAAAACACAATAGTTTTCTTAGAAGAGGAACTAGCAGTAGCAACAGTAGCAATATTCGCAGTTTGTGTTCTTTGATTTCGATTCTGTAATTTCTTGTATTGCCGCTTCATAGGTCCTTATTCATGACAGTAATAGCAAACAATATTACTTGAATCATTATACCGACTATTTATTGCTCTGTTTCCTCCCTTGTTATCATTTCTTCCTCCTCCTTTAGTAATAAGAACATTAGTATGCTGATTAGGTGTAGTGGTCTTTGTGCGTAACACTCTTCTGAAAACTTCCTGAAGAGATGTGATTTCTAAACCAGATGAAATTTGAGATTTAGCAGTCTTAAATTCAGATGGAAGACCAGCCAAGAAACTCATTATGACTATCTGTTCTCTCTGTGTTTGTTGTATCTTGATATCAGTACTGAACGGCAAAAGTACATTAATCTCTTCATATGTCTTTTTAAATTCCATAAATTAGGTTGTGAGAGATTGTCTCATTCTCAATACAATAGAAAGCTTTACAAACATCATACATGCGGGACACATTTCCTTTGCCTGAATACAGAAACTCTAAATAATCTATCAGTTTTTTAACAAACTCACAGTGATTAATTAAGCCAATTACCTCACTGTCAATCGAATTTCTGATACGCAGAAACAACCGTGCATCATCTCTTAACCAGATTTGTCTAGTTCCATCAATAGGAGGGTCTTGAGTCAAGTGACCATTCTTATCAATACTGTGTAGATAAACCCTAATAGTTTTGTTCCACTCTAGATAATTTGTGTCATTTAATTTATACTCAGTGATCTTTAACATGACCGAAACTATCTCACTCTCTGAAAACTTGTTATTACTCATTCTTAACTTGAGAATATCCACAAATTATCACCCAAAAATACCCAAATACAGCTGCTAGAGATACATCCAAAAGATTGCAAATATATCAGAAAATTTGAGAAAACAGAGTACTTCTTCACGTGCGAGTATCAACAACCCTACCAGAACCTCATTGTCAACCACCGGAGATCTGTGCCGCTGCTGAAGTTATACGCGCCGCCGTCTGAAACTACCAAACAGCCTCCTTTCAACCGGAAATCACCACAGAACTCCAATGCTGACCCTAATCTGGAATGGCGCTCGTCGAAACAGCCGAAATTGGGCCGAAGAGCAAAGAATCACTTCCTGTCGCGCGATTTGCTTCGCAGCGCCTTTTCTTTCTTCGGCCTTCTGGTTTCGTGCACAGAGTTGGTCAACCGAGCCCCTCTGTTGCTTCTATCCTCGAATGGGAAAGCAAACTGCTCAGAAATACACTCCTCCGGCAAACCCGACACACACAACCTTACTCCGCCGTGCAAACCACAGTTTCGGCTTCTCCTGCGTACACCACCGTGATGGCTGCACTTTGAACTGGCCGGAGATCGCTGGTCAACTTCCTCCGACACCGGGAATGGATTGTTTAACCCTTCTTTTGGTCTGATAAAATTTAACTCCTAAAACCCTAACCCTATCTCTGATACCATGTAAGAATTAAGAAAAAAAATACTGAATATTTTCTTATGTTTTATTGAAACAAAAGTAGAAATATATATACATGTAGATGGATTCATATATGATAAATAACATAAATTACCCCAATAATTTTCTTCCTAATTAAGCTTACATATTGGGAAACGTACCCATACTATTATGTTAAGAAATATTCTACAATATTCTAACACTAATTATTAACTTATAGCAGTGTATAACTTACAGGAAGCCCGCATCTGTTCAAGGCAATAGCTCTCATCAAGGTCGCCCACCTGCCCAAAGTTGCAGCATTTCCCTCCCCTATAGCATTTTTCATGCTATTTTTGTTTGCCAGCGTGAGGCAATATAGACCAATGCTAGGGTCCATAAACCCAGCATGACTAGAAGAAAGAGTGGGCATCTCCATTTTATGACTACCGTGCAAACCAATCATGGTAAAGAACGACTCAGAGTAATTTCCCAGTTCCCACTGCAAACCATTAGTAACTAAGAGTCAACATCTGAGACGGCAAAAGCTGAGAAATATACTATTGATAAAAAAAATGGATGTTTGAAAATTCATGTTGCAGTCACCTCAAGAAGGCTCGCAAGCCAATAGTCGCCTCTCTCAATTGCAGACGGGAGTATAAACCTTGTAATTAAATTACTCTCTAATGATCCACCTCTTCCTTCAATGAGTCGACATATTACTAGCGCAAGCTGCTCATCCCCAAGATTCTTTGCACAAACAGATACTGCAGAAGAAGCGTCACCGCCAAGCAGAAAGAAAGCAATAGCCATCTCCAGTTGATGCCTGCCCATTAGGACATAAGCATTTTTCAGAGCAGCTGCTTTATTTTTCTCCTCCTATAACAGAAGAAAACAGGTTGGAAATCATTTATTCATATATGTTCAACAATAAGGCATAGCTACATACAGTGAAGGAACTTTGAGCTAGAGTAAGAAAATAAATTCAAATCAGTGTCAATTTTCAGCTTCTTCTACAGAAGATCCTTGAATGAAAGTACTTCCGAACTATATATGACATATTACAACAAATAAAAGAATAGTTGTTAGAAATAGCTTTGGGAAATACCTGGAAATTGCGTGAAAGAAATCCCACCAAGGCCTTATCCTTCTCATCCTTGCTGATCTTAAAAAGACCAGCCAAAACTTGAAGTCTATTTAATGCTATATAGAGGAGTGCACAATCTTTTGCATCTTTCTTCTTCAAATATTGCAACCTAGCTAGTTTCTCCATCTAAGTAAAGAAATTAAGAAAAAACACAAAACCAGAACTGCCTTATAGTTAGTCTACACATCATTTAAAAGGTACATGAGTACCATATCTTTGTGACAAATGGAGCAGGTAGATAAGATACAAAATGATGTGATACTAAATGAAATGCACATAACTAATACAGACGGTAACCCAGCCACAAAAAAAATTGTAACCTAGAAAGGAAAATAGGTTTTCTGTTATCATGCTAGACTAGAAATGATGAGCTTAGACCAACATACTGTCTTCCTTATTGCAAGACGGGAGCAACAAAATGTTGAATCATTGACATACTATTTTCAGCAAACCTAAATGCTAATGACTTAACAAAGGCAATCAATATTTTTTACGGAATAGGTGGAGGTTCATCCCTAAAATGAGTTGCCAACCTAAAAAATAAATCCCTAACCCAAACATCCACAGTTTTCAGAATGGACAATACGGAGGTAACAAGTTACTGTAGTTGAATTTTTTTACCCAAGCATTAGTGCTAGTTTTAGAGACCCAAATGACTCAGTTTACAGAAGAGGTGAATCCATTCCTTGAATGAAAGCCAACTAATTTATTTTATATAAGATCAACAGGTCAATCATCTTATTAAGTGTCTATAGCCAGAAAAAAATGGTGCTTTGCAGAACTAGCAATTCAGTTATCATGTAACTGCTACAGGGCCAATGCATACTAAAATAGAACACACTATGCATGTAGTCTGTATATGATGCAGGAGTAATTAACACCAGCCCCAGATTTTACCCTTGAACGCAACTGTGTCACATTAGTGAACCAAAATCCAATTCCCAAAGCTCGCATTTCTTTCCATGATGGTTCATTTGGTAGACAGGACAAAAATAAGGTTTCCTGAGAGTCTGAGTGGAAGGCACATCCCATAAGACTTGAGTCAATAACTAACTCTTCTCCAGATGCTAATCTACCAAAACTTCGAAAAAAATATAGCTGCTGAAACCTCAATGCAACCCAAAACCTTCAAAAAAAGTAAAATTCTGGTATCAGAGAACGAAAATTTATATATTTAAGGAAGAGAGCACAGGGAAAAGCACAGAACCAGTGCCAATTCAAAAAACTAAAAGAACAGTTTTGATAAACATAATCCAGAACAGGTCAAATGTAAGCAAAATATATTTCAAGAGACAAGACAGTTACAATATTTGTGATCAGACAAACCACTTGCACATTTGTTTGCTGAAAACAGTATTTAACTCCAACATATTATGATTCCAAGTTTTTCCCAAGCAGTTTTTCAGAAAAGAAATGAAAATTTTTGATCCAATTGAATGATCCCAAGTCTGGAGTTATTGAATCCGCAAATGAAAATTACAATTGGCTAAAAGTTTCTTTAGAAAGTAAATACTAACCATTTAATGTTTGAACTCTAGAATAATATTTTTTATGTACAGGAGACGAAAAGAAGATTTTGGGCATGTCATTCATCACTTATGGAATTGTAAATATTTTTGCATACGGGTGGTACCTCCTTTGGTACCTTTGTGAATAATACTTATTCATACTTTTATTTCAAAAAAAATGTATAGAAGACGAAAAATATTATAAGAAAGGCACAAGAGGGTTATATGCTGTTCTTAAAAGAGTTTGGCTTGCAGAACTGGGTTTCCAGATCTGTACTTTTGTAATGGTTAATATGCCTTCAAAATAATGCACTCTTGACCCAAATTCCTCAGCAGCTTATTGATTAATTGTTCTACCCAGTGTTGGTCAATGAAAGAAAAATTGAAAATGAAGGAACTGGGAACTAATTAGAACCTTTTTTAGTTGAACAGCAGAAGTACCTTCGCCCAGGTTCATCAAGATTTGCATAGGCAGAAGCAGACTGAGAATTACTAACTTCGTTAAGAAGATCTATGATTGCTAGGATCTGTGTCTTCTGGATGCCGGTTAATCCTGCTAACTCATACAACTCTTCAAGGGGCTCAACAAAGCCACTAAGTTCAGATGTTGTTAAAGTTGAAATAAGCATACTGGAAGCATGAGACTCAACATTGTTGTTAACCTGGACAAAGCCTCCCTGAAACTGCAATGATGTCTTTAAATCAGTGGCTCCACTCCAGTGAAATCCCTTGACATTTGACTTATTAGAGAGATGCCCCTCTAAATAATTTGACAAAATAATCTGCGGAAATACATTACTAGACTTTGCAACAAAATCTCTCTTCTTAGAAGCATCCCTTGAAGTAAGATGATCAACAAGATGCCTAAGAGATACATAGGCACGTCTCCAATTACCTGAAAACATTACAACTAACATCCCTTTTTAATAGAAACAGTAAGTATTTTAAGAAAGAAAAGAAAAAAGGTATGGCAGAAAAGGATAAGGAATCCGCTTAAAAATGGAAAAAGGAAAAAAGAATACATAAAATTCAATGCAAGACTGCTTCCAATCTCTCTGTAACTAGTCAAAAATATATTTTAAAAAAGCCCATGCGCCTTGTTGGAGAAAGTCAATCTATCCCAAAGAAAAGGTTGAGGTAATTAACTGTTCCGGAACAATCTAGCATTATACTTCAGCCATAACTCCCACAAACCAGCAAAAAGAGCTCTTCTCTACAGCAAGTTGGCCCTTCTTCAAACTACGTCCCTTAAGGGTCACAGAAAGGAAATCCTAAAGGGAAGAGGGGCAACTGACATGTAACCAGAAGTGACAAAAATAGTAGATTGACGTCCGCAAGCCACTCCAGAATGCAAAAAACAGATGGAGACGACACTCAGCCTCTTTGTAGCACATAAGAAACACATCTAGAGATATATTATTAGGCTTGCAAACTTGGTACAGATCATTAGTGCTAAGTTTATTCACAAAGCAGTCTAGACAAGAACCTTAACCTTTAAAGAAACTTTGGCCTTCCAAAAACAATGCTAATGAAAACCTCATTGTGGCAATTGAGATTTTGAATGAGACAGATAAAGAGAGATTGACTAGTGGACAGGCTTGAAGAGTCCAAATCCAAACTCTGCAGTACAGATGAGAGGATTGAATAAAATGCCCGAGGAGATTAAGCAAAGAAATTAAATCCTGGGCTTAGGAAACTAGATTTATGAAAAATAATAAATTTCATTAGGTGTAACTGTCCAGATGATTGACAAAATGACAAATAGATCTTTTGTGGTGTGAGGAAAGGTAATAAAGGTGAGGTAACGGGCGACTAATTGGAAGACTACCATTCCAAATATCTTACCAAACCAAAGTACAAGCCCACATTGCTCACCACAGTAAAGGAATTAGCAGCTCATGAACTGGGAAATGGCTTTCTAAGGGCCCCTACGAGTCAAGATACCCCAAATAACAGTCATGTTCATTCCTGTTAAACCCATACTTTTGCAAAGTCCCTACTGATGGATCTAATTATGGAATAATTAACATGGACATCAGTAGGAATTTTTAAATGTTTTTTAGTTTTCCTTCACTTCTCTATCTTTAATGGAATATACGGGCTCGTAAAGAGAATAAAATGATCTCTTCACTCAAAAAGTACTTAAAACTTTGATAATTTTTCTTCATTTATAATCTATCTAGAATACAGTAATAACATTTTTTTTTAATTAAAAGTATGGTAAGATTCATTCGCAAGTACTAAAAGGATGTCAACCCATGTACAAAAATATTTACATGTCAATCAAAATATCAATAAGTTCCGTCAAATTCTTCATTGAATAAAGAGGATGATCCATAAACAAAAAACTCAAAGTTTATAGCCATTAATCTCTAACTCTACCAAATTCATCTTCCACCTCCTCAAAAGTTCTCTTGTTTTTCTCTTTCCATATTACCCAAAAATAACAAGGGGAATGAAATTAACACGTTTCTTCCCTCCGCTAATTCCTTTTCATGCCTAAATTTCTTCTCTCACAGAACCATCACCTAACTGAGGCTCAATAGAACATAATGCAAGGTTCACAATTTATACACAAACAAATACCATAGAAGAATGTGATTATACGACTTTGTCTCCCTTTTATATAAAAAATATCCACTCACCTACATTTTTCTCATCCTAATCGGCTTGTTAAGAGTAAGAATATACTCTTGACTAGTTTCCCACATAAAGAAAACAACTCCGGTTGGAGCGTTAACCTTCTACATATGATTGTAGAAATACCTAACCGAGAAAGATCCTCTAGCATCAATTCTCCAAATTGATTGATCGTTACTCCCACTAATTGTAGTGTTAGAAAGGGTTTAGAGGAGAGTCTTATAGTCATTTATTTCTCAATCATTGAGATTTCTCATAACTTCTACATGTCATGCCCCTTTTCTCCTGATAACCCTATAAGACTTGTAAATCGAGATGTTCTTGTGTCGTGCAATAGCACAGATCTGGGAGAGTTGTTCTCTAATTAACCCCCCTCTTAATCAAGCATCATGCTAGAAACTAATTATATTCCCATTCTCAACTCTTCAGCTGATGCAATCCTAGAATTTATTCTCAACCATGCATATTTTTTTCCAAATCCCCTTTCCATTAGATCTAGCTAATAATCTGGTATACCACTGTCTATCCACGATCCCAAACTTCGTCTCAATCGTCCTCCATTGCAAATAACCATTTTCATTCATGAATATCCAAATCCACTTCTCATGTAGAGCTAAATTCACCTCCACCCAAGATCTCAAACCCAAACCTCATTGATACATAGGCTATTTAACCTTATCTCATGCCATTAGGTGATAGTTTTTCTATCCTCCAAGTCGCCTCATGATAACCTACATTAAATTAATTTCAATCTCTTGGCTATACTCGCAAGGATTATCAAAAAGGACATGTAATAAATGTGAATATTGGTCATCATGCTTTTTATGAATGTGTCTCCCTCTTTTAGAAGCGAGATTTCTCTTCCATCCCGTTAATCTCCATGAAACCTCGTTACCACATGGTCCCAAGTTACCACATCTTTATATTTAACCTCCGACAGTATTCCCAAGTATTTATCAGCAACTCCATGCTTTTACGCTCCAAAACTCTAGTCAACCTAACAGAATCTTTTCCAACACCTAGTCTCACCAATTCAGACTTGGCTAAATTGGAATCTAGAGACCACTTGTAAACTTAGCAAAATGCATCTAAAATTGAACATGATCCTCTCGTCTAGTTCACAAAATAACAAAATGTTATCAGTAAAAAATAAATGAGTTACCTCCTCCATATGCTCGCTCTCATTAACCTTTAAACCTTTAAACAACTCCCAACTTTCTAGCACTCAATAATATTTTATTGAAAACTTCCAAAACAACTATAAATAGCAGCTGGAGGACAAGGGATCACTCTAGCTAAGACCTTTGGAGGCTTTACAAAAAAATGACGAGCCCCCATTCACCATGACTAAATGTTATTAAGCGCTTCCACAACAACTACAAATAGCAGAGGGGATAAGGATCACTTTGTCTAACGCCTCTAAAGGCTTTGAAAAACAATGATGGGCCCCACTCACTATGACTGCAAAAGAGATCACAGAGATACATGAATTTATCCACTTGCACCATTTGTCCCTAAATCCAGGTCTCCTCAACATGTAATCAAGAAAGCCCTAATTTACATGATTATAGATTTTTTCCATATCCAACTAGCATAGAACACCCTTCCTATTCTTCTGAAGCAAATCATCCACAATCTCATTAGCAACAAGAACTGTATATAGAGTCTATCTGTCTTCCACAAAGTATACTAACACTTGCCCAACACTCTATCCCTCACCTTAGTCATTCTCCTAAACAGTACTTTAGCAATGAATTTATAAACACTCCTAATTAAGCTAATAGGTTTAAAATCCTTAATGTTTTTCCCCCTCAACTTTTGGAATGAGGACTACAAAGAAGGAGTCTAAAGATCCAATAGAAGATCCAAACTCATGAAACTCCTTAAAAAGCTCAAAAATGTCTTCCTTCATCACGT
>NW_019028735.1:0-12429 GCF_000150535.2 Carica papaya | reverse complement strand
GTAATGACACTCTTATTGCGTGATATGCTTTAATTAAATACCCAAAAAATATTAAGCAAAATGCCCTGGCGCCATGACTCCATTTTTGAATGAACTAGCAGACCGTCGCTCTGATCTCGCATAATGTTTAATGCCCCATCAGCAAAAAGAATGGTGCAACACTAGAACTTCCCAGCAGGTCATCAATCCTAGTACTACTCTCGCCCGAGCACGCTTAACTACAGAGTTCTGATGGGATCCGGTGAACTAGTGCTGGTATGATCGCACCCATTTTAATTTGCGCTGCAAATACATATGCTCCTTCTCCGTCCCTCTCCCCTCCCGTCATTTGTTTCGCTATGCGCGCACCTCACCTCTGCATCAAATTCTAATATCAAGTGAAATTCCCCGACGCCTCGACTCATGCCCATATGAATAGATCGTGCCGCACCTCATTTTTCGTTGTGTTACTATTTAAGATACTTGCAAGGACACTCTTATCAGGTGATGGACTTTAATAGAATACGCAAAAGATATTAAGCAAAATGCCACGGCGTCATGACTCATTTTTGCGAATGAACCGGCAGACCGTTACTTCTGTCCTGAAAAATATTTAATGCCCTATCTGCAAAAAGAAGGGTTCAACAAGAGATCTTCCAAGGCGGTCACCTATCCACTACTCTTGCCCAAGCACGCTTAACTGCGGAGTCCTCATTAGATCCTGTGAACTATTGCTGGTATGATATCAACCGATCTAGTTTACGCCGCAAAGACATATATCCCTTCTCCTTCCCTCTCCCCTCCCGTCATTTGTTTCACTGTACGCATACCTCACCTCTTATTCTAGTTCTAATATCAAGCGAAATGTCCTTACACTTCGACTCATGCCCATACAAACAGATTACCCACAGCACCTCATTTTTTGTTGTTCTATTATGTAAGGTGCTCTAAATGACACTCTTATCACGTGATGGACTTTAATTGAATGCAAAAAAAATATTAAGCAAAATGTCCCGGCGCCGTGGCTCACGTTTGCAAATGAATCGGTGGACCGTCGCTCTGGTCCCGTGTAACATTTAACACCCAGTCTGCAAAAAGAATGGTGAAACACAAGAACTTCCCAAGAGGTCACCCATCCTAGTACTACTCTCGCCAAAGCACGCTTAATTGCAGAGTTCTGATGGGATCCGGTGAACTAGTGCTGGTATGATCGCACCCCTTCTGTTTTATGTCGCAAATACATATACCCCTTCTCCTTCACTCTACCCTCCCGTCATTTGTTTCTTTGTGTGCGCACCTAACCTCTGCTTCTAGTTTTAATATCAAACGAAATGCCTCAGTGCCTCGACTCATGCCCATATGTGCAAAACAAAACAAAATAGGTGCAACACAAGGACTTTCCAATAGGTCAACCATCTTAGTACTACTCTCACCAAGGGACACTTAATTGCAGAGTTCTTATGGGATTCGGTGCATTAGTACTGGTCTGATCGCATCCGTCCCATTATGCGTTACAAATGCATGTGCCCCTTCTCCTTTCCTCCCCCATCCCGTCATTTGTCTCGCTCTACGCGCAGACCTCACCTCTGTTTCTTGTTCTAATATCAAGCGAAATATCTCAGCGCTTCAACTCATGCCCATATAAACCGATCACCCACTGTATCTCTGTTTTCATTGTTTTACTGTGTAAGATACTAGTAATAACACTCTTATAACGTGATGGGATTTAATTGAAGGAACAAAAAATATTAAACAAAATGCCCTAGCGCCGTGACTCACATTTGCGAACGAACCGATAGACCGTCGCTCCGGTCCTGTGTAATGTTTAATGCCCCGTCTGACAAAAGAATGGTGCAACACGAGAACTTCTCATAAGGTCACCTATCCTAGTACTACTCTCACCCAAACACGCTAAACTGTGAAGTTCTGATGGGATCTGGTGAATTAGTACTGGTATGGTCGCACCCATTTTATTTCGTGCTGCAAATGCATATACCCCTTCTCCTTCCCTCCCCTCTCCCATCGTTTGTTTCGCTGTGCAAGCACACCTTACCTCTGCTTCTAGTTCTAATATCAAACAAAATGCCCTGGTGCCTCGACTCATGCCCGTATGAACGGATCGCTCACTGCACCTCTGTTTTCGTTGTTCTACTATGTAAGATACTCATAATAACACTCTTATTACGTGATGAGCTTTAACTGAATACACAAAAAATATGAAGCAAAATACCCTAGTGTCGTGACTCATGTTTTTCGAATGTACTGGCGGACCGTCGCTCTGGTCCCGCGTAACATTTAAGGCTTTATCTGCAAAAAGAAAGGTACAACACGAGGACTTCCTAGGAGGTCACCCGTCCTAGTTCAACTCTCGCCTAAAAATGCTTAACTGTGGAGTTCTAATGGGATCCGACGAATTAATGCTGGTATGATCGCACCCATTCTATTTCGCGCTATAAATACATATACCCCTACTCCTTCGCTCCCCCCTACGTCATTTTTTTCGATGTGCGTGTACCCCATACCTCTACTTCTAATTCTAATATCAAGCAAAATGCCTCAATGGTTCGACTCACGCTAAGATGAATGGTCCGCCTGCCGCACCTTGTTTTTCATTGTTCTATTATGTAAGATCTTTGTAATGAGACTCTTATAACATGGTGGATTATAAATGAATGGACGAAAAATATTAAGCAAAATGCCTTGATGTCGCGACTCACGTTTGCGAATGATCCGATAGACCATGGTTCCGGTCGCGCGTAACGTTTATTGCCTCGTGTGCAAAAAAATAGGTGCAACATGAGAACTTTCTAAAAGGTTAACCATCTTAGTACTACTCTCACCAAATGACACTTAACTGCAGAGTTCTTATGGGATTCGGTGCATTAGAGCTGGTCTGATCGCACCAGTCCCATTTCGCGCTACAAATGCATGTATTCCTTCTCTTTTCCTCCCCCCTTCCGTCATTTGTTTTGATGTATGCGCAGACCTCACCTCTACTTCTTGTTCTAATATCAAACGAAATGCCCTGGCACCTAGACTCATGCCCGTATGAACAGATCGCCCGCCATATTTATATTTTCATTGTTCTACTATATAAGATACTCGTAATAACACTATTATCACGTGATCGGCTTTAATTAAATGCACGAAAAATATTAAGCAAAATGCCCCGGTGCCGTGACTCACATTTAAGAATGAACCGATGGACAGTCGCTCCAGTCCTGCGTAACATTTAACGCCCCGTCTGAAAAAAGAAGTGTACAACACGAGGACTTCTAAGGAGGTCACCCATCCTAGTGCTGCTCTCACTCAAGCATGCTTAACTGCGGAGTTTTGATGGGATCCGGTAAATTAGTGCTGGTATGATCGTACCCGTTCCATTTCGCGCTACAAATACATGTACCACTTCTCCTTCCCTCCCCCTTCCTGTCATATTTTTCATTGTGCACATACCCCGCACCTCTTTTTCTAATTTTAATTTCAAGCAAAATGCCCCGGTAACTAGACTCACAGCCAGATGAAATGACCGCCCACTGCAGCTCATTTTTCGTTGTTCTACTCTGTAAGATGCTCCTAATGAGACACTTATAACGTGGTGGACTATAAATGAATGTACGAAAAATATTAAGCAAAATGCCCTAACGCCGCGGCTCATGTTTGTGAATGAACCGATAGACCATGGTTCCTTTCGCGCATAACGTTTATTACCTCGTGTGCAAAGAAACAGGCGCAACACGAGGACTTTCCAAGAGGTCAACCATCTTAGAACTACTCTCACCAAAGGACAATTAACTGTACAGTTCTTTCAAGATTAAGAGCAATAGTGCTGGTCTGGTAGTACCCCTCCCATTCTACACTACAAATGCATGTGCCTCTTCTCCTTCCCTCAACTCCTCCTGTCATTTATTTTGCTGTACGCACATACCTCACCTCTGCTTTTAGTTCTAATATAAAGGGAAATGGCCCGGCGCCTCGACTCATGCCCATATAAACGGATCACCCGCCGCACCTTTGTTTTCGTTGTTCTACTATGTAAGATACTCATAATAACACTCTTATCACGTGATGGGCTTTAATTGAATGCACGAAAAATATTAAGCAAAATGCCCTGGCACTGTGACTCACATTTGTGAATGAATTGGTGGACCGTCGCTTTTGTCCCACGTAACGTTTAACACCCCATCTGCAAAAAGAAGGGTGCAACACGAGGACTTCCAAGGAGGTCACCTATCCATGTACTACTATCGCCCAAGCATGCTTAACTGCAGAGTTCTGATGGGATACGATTAATTAGTGCTGGTATGATCACACCCGTTTCATTTCTCGCTACAAATACATGTACCCCTTCTCCTTCCCTCCCCCCTCCAGTCATTTTTTTCGCTGTGCGTGCATCCCACACTTCTTCTTCTAATTTTAATTTCAAGCAAAATACCCCGGCAGCTCGACTCACGCCTAGATGAAATGACCGCCTGTCGCACCTCATTTTTCGTTGTTCTACTACGTAAAATGCTCGTAACGATACTCTTATAACGTAGTGGACTATAAATGAATACACGAAAAGTATTAAGCAAAATATCCTAACGCCGCAACTCAAGTCTGTGAATGAACCAACAGACCGTGGTTCATTTCGTGTGTAACGTTTATTACCTCGTGTGCAATGAAACAGGTGCAAAATTAGAACTTTACAAGAGGTCCACCATCTAAGAACTACTCTCACTAGAGGACACTTAACTGCAGACTTCTTACGGGATTCAGTGCAATAGTGCTGGTGTGATAGCACCCGTCCCATTTTGCACCACAAATACATGTGCCCCTTCTCCTTCCCTCCCTCCTCCCGTCATTTATTTTGTTATACGCGTACACCTCACCTCTGCTTCTAGTTCTAATATCAAGGAAAAGGCCCCGACGCTTCGACTCATGCCCATATAAACAGATTGCCCACCGCAACTCTATTTTCATTGTTCTACTATGTAAGATAGTCGTAATAACACTCTTATCACGTGATTGACTTTAATTTAATGCACAAAAAATATTAACCAAAATGCCCCAGCGCCATGGCTCACGTTTGCGAATGAACCAGCGGACTGTCGTTCTGGTCCCGCATAATGTTTATGCCCCATCTGTAAAAACAAGGGTGCAACATAAGGACTTCTGAGGAGGTCACCCATCCTAATACTACTCTCGCCAAAGAACGCTTAACTACAGAGTTCTAATGAGATTCGGTGAATCAGTGCTGGTGTGATCGCAACCATTCCAGTTCACGTCACAAATACATATACCGTTTCTCCTCCCCTCCCCCCTCCCCGTTATTTGTTTTGCTGTATGCACACGCCTCACCTCCTCTTCAATTTATGATATCTAGCGAATTGTTCTAGTGCCTCGACTCATGCCCATATGAACGAATCGCCCGCCGTACCTCTATTTTCGTTGTTCTACTATGTTAGATACTCGTAATGACACTCTTATCACGTGATGGGATTTAGTTGAATGCATGAAAAATATTAAGCAAAATACCCTGGCGTCATGACTTACGTTTGCGAATGAACCAGCGGACCATCACTCCGACCCCACATAACATTTAATGCCTCGTCTATAAAAAGAATGGTGCAAAATAAGGACTTCCCAACAGGTCACCAATCCTAGTACTACTCTCGCCTAAGCATGCTTAACTGCGAAGTTCTGATGGGATCCAGAGAACTAGTGCTAGTATGATCGCACTCTTTATTGTTTGCGCCACAAATACATGTGCCACTTTTCCTTCCCTCTCCCTTCCCGCCATTTGTTTCGTTGTACGCGTACCTCATCTCTGCTTCTAGTTCTAATATCAAGCGAAATACTACGGCGCCTCAACTTATGCCCATATGAATGGATCGCCTGTCGCACCTCGTTTTTCATTGTTTTACTATTTAAGATGCTCGCAATGACACTCTCATCATGTGATGGGCTTTAGTTGAATGTGAGAAAAATATTAAGCAAAATGCCCCAGCGCCGTGACTCACATTTGCGAATGAACTGGTGGACTATCGCTTCGGTCCCACGTAACATTTAATGCCCCGTCTGCAAAAAGAATATTGCAACACGAGAACTTCCCAGGAGGAAACCCATCCTAGTACTATTCTTGCCCAAGAATACATAACTACGGAGTTCTGATGGGATCTGGTGAACTAGTGCTGGTATGATCACACTCTTTCTATTTTGCACTGCAAATAAATATGCCCCTTTTCCTTCCCTCTCCCTTCTCGTCATTTGTTTCGCTGTGCGTGCACCTCACTTCTACTTCTAATTCTAATATCAAGAAAAATGCCCTGGCGCCTCAACCCATGCCCATATGAAGGGATCGCCTGCCACACCTCATTTTTTGTTGTTCTACTGTTTAAGATGCTCGCAATGACACTCTCATCACTTGAGGGGCTTTAGTTGAATATGCAAAAAATCTTAAGCAAAATGCCCCCGCGCTGTGGCTCACGTTTGTTAATGAACCAGCGGACCATTGCTCCAGTCCCACGTAACATTTAATGCCCCGTCTCCAAAAAGAAGGGTACAACACGAGGACTTCCCAGGAGGTCACCCATCCTAGTACTACTCACGCCCAAGCACGCTTTTTTGCAGAGTTCTAATGGGATCCGGTAAACTAGTGCTGGTCTAATTGCACCCTTTCTTGTTTGCACCGCAAATACATATGCCTCTTCTTCTCTCTCCCCTCCCGTCATTTATTTCACTGTGCACGCACCTTACCTTTACTTCTAGTTTTAATATCAAGCGAAATGCCCCAGCGCCTCGACTCATGCCCATACGAACAGATCGCCCGCTGCACCTCATTTTTTATTGTTCTACTATATAAGATGCTCGCAATGACATTCTCATCACGTGATGAGCTTTAGTTGAATGCGCAAAAAATATTAAGCAAAATGCCTTGGCACCGTGACTCACGTTTGCAAATAAACTGACAAACCGTCGCTCCAGTCCCACGTAACGTTTAATGCCTCGTATGCAAAAAAATAGTTGCAACACGAGGACTTCCCAAGAGGTCACCCATCCTAGTACTACTCTCGCCCAAGCATGCTTTACTGCAGAGTTCTGATGGGATCCAATGAACTAGTGCAGGTATGATTGCACCCTTTCTTGTTTGCACCTCAAATACATATGCCCTTCTCCTTCTCTATCCTATCCCATCATTTGTTTCTCTATGCGCGCACATCTCCTCTGCTTCTATCTCTAATATCAAGTGAAATGCCCCAGCGCCTCGACTCATGCCCATATGAACGGATCGCTCACCGCACCTCATTTTTCATTGTTCTAGTATTTAAGATGCTCACAATGTCACTCTTATCACATGGTGGGCTTTAATTGAATGCGTGAAAAAGATTAAGCAAAATGCCCCGACACTGTGATCACGTTTGCGAATGAACTGACAGATCGTCGCTCCGGTCCCATGTAACATTTAATGCCCCGTCTACAAAAAGAAGGGTGCAACACGAGGACTTTATAGGAGGTCACCCATCCTATTACTACTCACGCCCAAGCATGCTTTTCTGCATAATTCTGATGGGATCCAGTGAACTAGTGCTGGTATGATTGCACCCTTTCTTGTTTGCGCTGCAAATACATATGCCCTTTCTCCTTCTCTCTCCCTTCCTGTCATTTGTTTCACTGTGCGCGCACCTTACCTCTTCTTTTAGTTCTAATATCAAGCGAAATGTCCGATGCCTCGACTTATGCCCATATGAACTGATCGCCCGCTGCACCTTATTTTTTATTGTTTTACTATATAAGATGCTCGCAATAACACTCTCATCACGTGATGGGCTTTAGTTAAATGCACAAAAAATATTAAGCAAAATACCCCGATGCCGTGACTCTTATTTTCGAATGAACCGATGGATCGTCACTCCAGTCCCATGTAACGTTTAATGCCTCTTCTGCAAAAAAAAGGGTGCAACATGAGGAATTCCCAGGAGGTCACCCATCCTAGTACTACTCTCGCCTAAGCCCGCTTAACTGCGGAGTTCTACTGGGATCCGGTGAACTAGTGCTGGTATGATCGCATCTGTTTTGGTTCATGCTGCAAAGACATATACCCCTTCACCTTCCCTCTCCCCTCTCATTATTTGTTTCGTTGTGCGCACACCTTACCTCTGCTTCTAGTTCTAATATCAAGCGAAATTTTTCGGCACCTCGACTCATGCCCATATGAACGGATCGTCCGCCGCACCTCGTTTTTTGTTGTTCTACAATGTAAGATGCTTGCAATGACACTCTCATCATGTGAGCGGCTTTAGTTGAATGCATAAAAAATATTAAGCAAAATGCCCCAGCGCCGTGACTCCCGTTTGCGAATAAACCGACAAACCGTCGCTCCAGTCCCGCGTAACGTTTAATGCCTCGTATGCAAAAAAATAGTTGCAACACGAGGACTTCCCAAGAGGTCACCCATCCTAGTACTACTCTCGCCCAAGCATGCTTTACTGCAGAGTTCTGATGGGATCCGGTGAACTAGTGCTGGTATGATTGCACCCTTTCTTGTTTGCGCCTCAAATACATATGCCCCTTCTCCTTCTCTATCCTATCCCATCATTTGTTTCTCTATGCGCGCACATCTCCTCTGCTTCTATCTCTAATATCAAGTGAAATGCCCCAGCGCCTCGACTCATGCCCATATGAACGGATCGCTCACCGCACCTCATTTTTTATTGTTCTAGTATTTAAGATGCTCACAATGTCACTCTTATCACATGGTGGGCTTTAATTGAATGCGTGAAAAATATTAAGCAAAATGCCCCGACACTGTGATCACATTTGTGAATGAACTGATAGATCGTCGCTCCGGTCCCATGTAACATTTAATGCCCCGTCTGCAAAAAGAAGGGTGCAACACGAGGACTTTATAGGAGGTCACCCATCCTATTACTACTCACGCCCAAGCATGCTTTTCTGCATAATTCTGATGGGATCCAGTGAACTAGTGCTGGTATGATTGCACCCTTTCTTGTTTGCGCTGCAAATACATATGCCCCTTCTCCTTCTCTCTCCCTTCCTGTCATTTGTTTCACTGTGCGCGCACCTTACCTCTTCTTTTAGTTCTAATATCAAGCGAAATGTCCGATGCCTCGACTTATGCCCATATGAACTGATCGCCCACTGCACCTTATTTTTTATTGTTTTACTATATAAGATGCTCGCAATAACACTCTCATCACGTGATGGGCTTTAGTTAAATGCGCAAAAAATATTAAGCAAAATACCCCAATGTCGTGACTCTTATTTTTGAATGAACCGATGGACCGTCACTCCAGTCCCACGTAATGTTTAACGCCTCTTCTGCAAAAAAAAAGGGTGCAACATGAGGAATTCCCAGGAGGTCACCCATCCTAGTACTACTCTCGCCTAAGCCCGCTTAACTGCGGAGTTCTACTGGGATCTGGTGAACTAGTGCTGGTATGATCGCATCTGTTTTGGTTCACGCTGCAAAGACATATACCCCTTCACCTTCCCTCTCCCCTCCCATTATTTGTTTTGTTGTGCGCACACCTTACCTCTGCTTCTAGTTCTAATATCAAGCGAAATTTTCCGGTGCCTCGACTCATGCCCATATGAACTGATCGTCCGCCGCACCTCATTTTTTGTTGTTCTACAATGTAAGATGCTCGCAATGACACTCTCATCACGTGATGGGCTTTAGTTGAATGCGCAAAAAATATTAAGCAAAATGCCCCAGCGCCGTGACTCACGTTTGTGAATAAACCGACAAATCGTCGCTCCAGTCCCGCGTAACGTTTAATGCCTCGTCTGCATAAAGAAGGGTACAACACAAGGACTTCCTATGAGGTCACCCATCCTAGTACTACTCTCGTCCAAGCATGCTTTACTGCAGAGTTTTAAGGGGATCTGGTGAACTAGTGCTGGTATAATTGCACCCTTTCTTGTTTGTGCCTCAAATACATATGCCCCTTCTCCTTCCCTCTCCCCTTTCATCATTTTATTGTCGTGCACGCACTTCTCCTTTGCTTCTATTTCTAATATCAAGTGAATTACCCCGGCGCCTCGACTCATGCCCATATAAACGGATCGCCCGCCATACCTCATTTTTCGTTATTCTACTATTTAAGATGCTCGCAATGGCACTCTTATCACGTGATGGGCTTTAATAGAATACGTAAAAAATATTAAGCAAAATGCCCCAGCGCTGTGATCACGTTTGTGAATGAACCAGCAGATCGTCGCTCCAGTCCCGCGTAATGTTTAACGCCCCGTTTGTGAAAAGAAGGGTGCAACGCGAGGACTTCCCAGGAGGTCACCCATTCTATTACTACTCACGCCCAAGCACGATTTTTTGCAGAGTTCTGATGGGATCCGGTGAACTAGTGCTGGTATGATTGCACCCTTTCTTGTTTGTGCCAGAAATACATATGCCCCTTTTCCTTCCTTGCCCCCTCCCGTCATTTGGTTCGTTGTGCACGCACCTCAACTCTTCTTCTAGTTCTAATATAAGCGAAATGCCCCACGCCTCGACTCATGCCCATATAAAAGGATCGCCTGCCGCATCTCAATTTTTGTTGTTCGACTATGTAAGATACTTGCAATGACACTCTTATCATGTAATAGGCTTTGATTGAATGCGCGAAAAATATTGAGAAAAATGCCCCGGTGCCGTGACTCAAGTTTGCGAATGAATCGTCGAACTATTGCTCCGGTTCCACGTAACGTTTAATGCCCCGTCTTCAAAAAGAAGGGTGCAACATGAGGACTTCTAAGGAGGTCACCCATCCTAGTGCTACTCTTGCCCAAGCACGCTTAACTGTGGAGTTCTGATGGGATCCGATGAAGTAGTGCTGGTATGATCGTACCAATTCTAATTGCACCGAAAGTACATATACCCTTCTCCTTCTTTCTCCCCTTTTGTCATTTGTTTCGTTGTCCACACACCTCACCTCCTCTTCTATTTCTAATATCAAGTAAAATGCCCTAGTGCCTCGATTCTCGCCCATATGAACGGATCGTGCCGCTTCTCATTTTTTGTTGATCTACTAAGTAAGATGCTCACAATGACATTCTTATCATGTGATGGGCTTTAATTTACTGCACAAAAAATATTAAGTAAAATGCCCCAGCACCGTGACTCATATTTGCGAATGAACTGGCGGACCGTTGCTCTAGTCCCACGTAACGTTTAACGTCCCGTCTGCAAAAAGAAGGATTCAACACGAGCACTTCCCAAAAGGTCACCCATCCTAGAACTACTCTCACACAAGCACGCTTAATAGCAGAGTTCTAATGGGATCTGGTGAACTAATGCTAGTATGATTGCAGCCACTCAATTTCGTGCCCCAAATACCTATATCCCTTTTCCTTCCCTCTCCCCTCCTGTCATTTATTTCACTGTGTGCGCAGTTCACCGCTACTCCAAATTCTAATATCAAACGAAATGTCCCGGTGCCTCAACTCATGCCCATATGAACGAAACATTGGTCGCACCTAATTTTTTGTTGTTATATTATGTAAGATGCTCACAAAGACACTCTTATCACGTTATGGGCTTTAATTGAATGCGAGAAAAATATTAAGAAAAATGCCTCGGCACCGTGACTCATATTTGTGAATGAACCAGTGGACCGTCGCTCCGGTCCAGCGTAACATTTAACACCCTGTCTGCAAAAAGAAGGGTGCAACATGAGGACTTCCCAGGAGGTCACCCATCCTAGTACTACTCTCGTCGAAGTACGCTAAACTGTATAGTTCTCGGTGAACTAGTACTGGTATGATCGCACACGTTTTGATTTATGTCGTAAATACATATACCTCTTCTCCATCCCTCTCCCCTCCCGTCATTTGTTTCACTGTGCGCGCACGTCACCTCTGCTTCTAGTTCTAATATCAAGCAAAATGCCCCAGCGCCTCGACTCATGCTCAGATGAACGGAATGCCCGCCGCACCTAGTTTTTTGTTATTCTACTATTTAAGATACTCGCAACAATACACTTATCACGTGATTGGATTTAATTGAATGTGTGAAAATATTAAGCAAAATACCCTAGCACCGTGACTCATATTTACGAATGAACTGGCAGATCGTCGCTCTGGTCTCGTGTAACGATTAACGCTCTGTCCGCAAAAAGAATGGTGCAACATGAGGACTTTCAAAGAGGTCACCCATCCTAGTACTACTCTCTCTAAAAAATGCTTAACTACGGAGTTCTGATGGGATCCGGTGAATTAGTGCTGGTATGATCGCATCTGTTCCATTACGCACTACAAATACTTATACCCCTTCTCCTTCCCTCCCCCCTCCCATCATTTTTTTCACTATGCGCAAACCCCACACCTCTGCTTCTAATTCTAATATCAAACGAAATGCCCTGGCGGCTCGACTCATGCCCAGATGAAAGTACTGCCCGCCGCACCTCGTTTTTTGTTGTTCTACTATGTAAGATTCTCGTAATGAGACTCTTATAA
>NW_019028734.1:0-12410 GCF_000150535.2 Carica papaya | reverse complement strand
CTTCGTTTTTCAGGCCAAACATTTTTTTCTCTTCACCAAATTTCGCTATTTGGTGGAAGTCCAATGGCTCTTATTTTCTCTTCACTTCTATTCTTCCACCTTTCAAGAGTAAGAGAGAAAGAGAGAGAAGGAGAGAGAAAAAAGAAGAATGGTGTAGAATAAATTATCAAGGTTTCGGTAAGGAATTTAGTATTTTTTTAAACGTCTTAAGGGCAATTTTTAGACAAAAAGAAAAGATTAAATTAATAATTCTATGATTTTGCTAGATTTGCATGCTTTGTGTTTGTAGGCTTAATAAGTTGAATTGTTCTTGATTTCAAGCATGTTATGTGAGTGATAGACACTTGATGATTTGTATGTAATTAAAATAATATGAAACCGATAAGGTTATCTAGAAAATAAAAAAAAAAAGTAGAATGAAGCATGAATGGTCCGAAGTATATATATGTATTGACATGCATAACACATCAAGTGTCTTATTAGACTTTTTTCTCTTAGGGGTATCTGTGCCCCTATCCCCATCTGGGATATCTATTTTTTTCCTCCCTTATATAGTCTAGAAAGACGTAAGATGACCACACCTTGTGGATGATGGCGTATCCTCTGACGAGAGTGGTGACGTGAACATCTGTTAGGGGTCACCTTTGGCTAAGTATTGTCATGATCATAGAATATCTTATAGGACAAGTATAGTTGGTATGGCCGTGGTCATAAATCGTGCTATGGTTTGGCAAGCTAAAAATGTACCTTAGCAAATTGTCATTATCTATATTTAATATGCTCATTCCACATGGGTAGTCAGATTTCTGTATCTTCCTTCAGAGATAGAAGTTGTAACAACTTCGCGAAGCATGACACAAAATTTTGAGTATTTCATGATTTATTTGTTTTTCTCTATTGTTTAGTATGCTATGTTTTTTATTTTTTATTGTTGGCTATAACGTGATGTTTTTCTTTAATAAATAAATTATTTTGATAAGGTAAGATGCCTTATGGTGTAATCTAATGGTAAGTGTTTATTTTATAATAATTCACCTTTTAAAACCTTACGATGTTATCTAAATACTGTTTTTCTTACTGAGCATATGGAACTCACTATTTCCATGCGCTCCCAGATGAGGAAGATAATGAGAACCATCAACTGACCTACCGATTGAAGTTTATGAGGATCCCGTGGATCCACAAAACTTGAGTGCATAATCATCCCTACACTCTGATGAGTCCAATAGTATAATGAAAGAAGTGGCCCTCTTTTGCATTTTGTCATTATATTTTGCAGTCAGCTCTGCTTCAGTTATATATATAATTGGAACTCATATATTTGTAAGGAATTTGTATTAATTTGTTCCGCTACATATAATTCTTATCATGAACTCGTAATTTTATTTCTGTATCTGACACCCACATGCCTTAATTAGTATCTGAGATGTCATAGTAACCAATCTAGTGGAACTTATGAATCATAGGAGAATATAAGCACGAGATTGGACCTCCAAGAAAAAGCAAGGAGTTGTGATGATACATGTGGGAGATAAATAACCATTATATTCGAGGTTAGTACTATATTATGATAATGAGTTTAGACAAATTCAAAATAAATCCATCCTCCTTTAGAGATAGAAAAGAGATTACCCACTTTGGAAGCATCCTCATTTTCTCATTCAAGAAAGACCTTAAATTTTTCCCAAGCATTAAAACAATATGTTCGAGATCTATTCAACCATGCTTGGAAAAATGTATTGATAAAAGAAATAATACAATATTAGATCCAATATCCAAGAAGATCAACTATTAGGGTACCATAAACCAACCTCCCTAAAAATAAAATTCTAAAACACAAGTACTACCATTAACAACTCATAATCGAAGTTATGAAGAAATAAGAATACCTGACTAATATTCTCTACAAAAGGACCTTACTACTCCTAAATTAAATACTTAATGAGAGTATTCCTGGCAACATTTTCTAACAACAAGGCCTTTGGTGTGATAACCTGTGCATATCTTTTCCTTACTCTCAAGTTGGAATGTAAAAGTACATGTTATGCAAATAAATCAAGACAGCTCCTCTAAGTAGACACAATTACAATTAAATACATAAAGAATGCTTCTTCAAATTGACCAGCACAAAATAATAATACGACAAACTCACGAATTATATCTTAGGGTCATGCCTAAGGATAAATCACTCGAACCCTTGTGAGGCAAAGGATATAATACTTAGCCCTAGAAAGATTGAAATAGGTAGAGAATATAATCAACCCTAATCAGGTTATTATTTGACCTTTTGATCAAGGACCCCTAAAAATCATTAGTAAGAAATATAAATCCCTAAGAATTACTAATATAAATTGTAGACTCCATAACTTGTGATGGAAATTTCACAAGATCTTTAGGAAAGCTAAATTAAGGATTGAGGTACTTCAGAGATTATTTAAATCTTGGTGAAATTATAGGGACAACATGACTTAGTTATAAGAGACCTGGTAGGATATTGACTCAACTAAGAAAAGAAAAAAGAGTCTTGAAAACCTTTATAGATATATCGTGTCAAGTCCATAGATAATAGTTGGGGTCAAAACATTAACACACCAAACATAGTTCTGAATTCTAAACCTTTAAAGACAACGTGTATATTGGTGTAATTCAAAAGTATAAAGGAAACATGTTCCACATAATCCTATACTAATCCTTGAAAGTTAGAAAGTAAATTAATAATTTAGATGCATGAAGTTTAGGAGACCTTGAATTTATCATGACATTGAGGTTGTTTAGGTAACTAAGTATAATGGTTATGGGAAAATAAAGGACATGACATATGTTATTAAGAGATTGAAAATGTACTATAGCATTTCGGCTACTTAGATAATTAAGAATTTATCATCGGGATGAATCTAAGATATGATATATACGGTCACTGAGAAATTCTTTTGATGATGTTCCCAAGTCATGTCAGATAGAGATAACAATCATATATAATATGACGGTTAAACTCTAAGCCTTGATGCATTTTGAGGTTAATGATAGTCCTATATGGTAATTAGTGATTTTATTAAAGGACATATGGTATATTCCAATTAGTTACGTATTAATTTATAGAAGATGAAAAATCAATAATTTAATTAGACACATGAAATTTTGGGAGACTGTAAACATACTATGTCATTAAGGTTCCTTAGGAAATTGAAATTTATCCTTGTTGTGAAGTTAAGATATGATACCTATTGTTGAGAGATTCTTAAAATGATAGATAAAATAAGAATTACATTCTCAAGCATGTGAGTTAATCATGATAACAAGATACAATATAGATGGGAAGACATTAGACTATAAGGAATATTGAAGAGCATGATAGTTCAAGATGGTATCCCTTTTGCTAGGTCAAATATTCTTAAAAAAACAATCCCTAACTATTAATTTTTGAAAGACACCCTCCTATCAATTATACCTTAGGTGAGTTAGAAAAGAAGAAATGTTGGACTAGTTTCCCAAATTATTTTAAAAACTTTTTCAAATATGAACAACCAAATTATTTGGGCCTAAATCTTTGTGCTTTAGTATATGGTCAAAACTCTATTATTTAGACTTCAAGGGATAGGTCAATGATCAGTTCCTCACTATCTTCCTCATCTAAGGAGGCATGAAAAGGGTGAGTTCCATATACTCAGTAAGAAAATTAGTATTTAAATAACATCGTAAGATTTTAAAAGTGAATAATTATGTCATTAATACTTACCAACAGGTCACGTCGAGATTCTTTCTTACTTTATGAAAATAATTTATTTATTAAAGAAAAACATCATATCAATCAAATCATAGTCACAACAATCAAATCAATTAACAATATAAAAAATAAAATAAATCATAAAATACTCAAATTTTCGTGTCATGCTTCGCGAAGTCGTTCCAACTTCCATCTCTTAGGACATATACAGATTTTTTACTACTCATGTGGAAGGACTAGATCAAATATATATAACAACAAGTTTCTCAAACATATTTCTGGCTTGCCAAACCATGGTACGATCTATGACCACGACCGTACCAACCACATTGGTCCTGTCAGATATTTTATAGCCACAACAGTACTTAGCCAAAGGTAACCTCTAACAAATTTTGCGTCACCACTCTCGTCAGAGGATACACCATCATCTACAGGGTGCGGTCCTTTCATGTTTTTTCCAGACCAGATGGGGGAGGGAGAACAAAAACCCTCATAGATTAAAAAGTCTAACGAGACACTTGATGCATTATCTATGTCAATACAGATACATATATTTTTCAGACCATTCAGGCTTATTCCCCTTCTCTTTCTTTCAATTTTTTAATATATATTTAGAAGATTATCACTAGATTTATGTTATTTAATTTACATATAAATGATCAAGTACCTATAAAATCACATAACATGCTTGAAATCAAGAACAAATCACTTTATTGGAACTACTAAACATGAAATATGCAAAACACAAAACATAAACTTCATAATTTTGATTTTCTAGAAAAGCTCCTTAAGATGTTTAAGGAAAAACTAAATTCCTTACCAAAACCATGAAATTTTCCTACATATTTCTTCTTCTTCTCCTCTCATTATCTCTCTAGATCAATCCCTCTCTCTCTAAGCACTTGGAAGATGGAAGAATGAAATAAAAGTGATGAGGAAAATAGAAGAAAGGGGACCCCATTTAAAGAAAATGGGGACCGTTAGATTTGTGCCACGTGGAAAAATCCAGTTAGGAGAGAGAAAGATGAGTGATTTAACACGACGCGTAGTAGCACAAAAAATAGAGGAAAAAGCCTCCACCGGCGGCAGCTCTCCAACAAAGGCAGCGCACGGTGCCCAAGGGGCAGCAGCACTACGCCCCAAGGCGGCGCACAGAGCCCAAGGGGTGGTGGCACACTGCCTGAGGCTGCAATGCGCCTCAACAGGCCGACCACGCATTGTAGGCCTATCCGCACAAGCCAACAGCACAGACAATGCGCGCACAGGGCGCACAGCCCCTTGCCCTGTCCGTGCGCAATGTGACTCGCATGCAAACTGGCCTATCTGTGCGCAATGGGACACGTGCAAAGTCTGGCCCCGCACAGATGGGACGTGCGCACGTCTTGTGTTGGCCACACATGCGCGCATGTGCATGGGGTCCTGTGCCTACACAAGTGAGCCTTTCCCACGAGCATTTTTTCGCGGGATTTCACCCTATTTTCCCATTTTTCTCCTAAAAATTATTTTAAAATAAAAATGCAACAAAAATAAAATAATAATAAATAAAATAAAAAAATCTGAATAAATTAAAATTACAAATTTAAATTAAGAAATATGATATAAACTGCGAGATAAATTTAAATGAGTTCAAGTGGCCTTAAAGCCCGAATAAATAGGGGTTTTTAGATACAAATTTTATCGCAGTGATGAGTGCAGTGCTACAAGAAGTTTAAGGAGTTGTCTAAAGAGGATGACTAGTCTTTTATTTCCTTTCTTAAAGACTAATTTGACTTCAGTTTCGGTACAGGACTCTTTGATATTTTCTCTTACATTTCTAAGTGCACGTTCTAGTTAAACTAAATTGTAATATTGATGATTTATGAATGGATTTCTATGTTTTTTTGGTGACTATTATTTGGATATGAATTTTTAAGATATGATGCATGATGGTTGTACCATATGATGAAATGACTATAATGTATGAATTTCTAGAAAGATTGATGCTTGTTTAAATAGATAAGTGACATGATATTATTGAGTATAATGATTTGATGCATACATCCTTAGGTAATAGATTATTGTTTATTAGGGAGATATGGAGCATTATGTATGAAAAACAAGATTATTGGTAATTGCATGTGGGTTTGCCCCTTCACCTTACCTTGGTTATGGTGAAGAGGATTATTATAGTGGGCATTGACCCAAGAAGATGACTTGAAAGCTAAGACTAGGTAAACATGGGCCTCCATACTAGATATGTGAAATGGGCCTTCCAGTTGGATATGTGAAATGGGCCTTCGGGCTGGATATTTGAAATGGGCCTTCTAGCTGGATATGTGAAATGGGCCTTCTGGCTGGATATGTTGTTGGATCCCCACTGGATCCAGAATATGGAAATAGTTGTGTTGAACACGAAAAATGCAAAGAAAAAAATAATTAATTTATTGTTAACATGGAATAAACAAGTGAAAAGAATGAAAAAATCCATTCGATTGTTATCTCTAAGGGGTTTCTATTTCTCCCCCCCTCTAAATAAATGTTGGTGAACTGCTCCTAGTGATAATCGACATTCCCTCTAATGAGAGTGGATATGCATTAAGAATAGGTAGGGCCACATTGGCGACATGCGACCATGATCATAGTTTTGATGAAAAAATGAAATTGGCTCGGGAAAGGGTTGGTGATTCACAGTGGTAGCTGGGGATCCCCTTTGCCCTTAGTGGATATATGTTGTAACAACTTTGTGTAAAGGTGAGTAAAAGACTTAACAAAACAATGGCAATGTACAACCGTGGTCATTGTTTAGATGGGAAAATAAAATTGGCCTAGAAAGTGGTTGGTGATCCACAGTGGTAGTCAGGGATCCCCACTACCCTCAATGGATATATGTTGTAACAGTTTTGCACGGAGGTCAGTAAAAGACTTAACAAAACATATATATGATTAAGAATACTATATGAGACTCTATGATGTTTTTGTATGATGGTTCTTCTACTTATCTTGATATTATTAGGTATGCTGTTTATCTAATATCTATTAAATATTTGACATGCTTGGATATGCCTTATTTGATACAATGTGCTTGCTTATGATGTTGATTAAATGTACTCTTTACTTGGTTATACAACTAGTTCACTAGATTTTCCTAAAGAAAGACAAACGTTTTCTAGGTATATGAATATATTCATCCTATAACAGCCACCTCTAAGGTAAGAGGTTTATATAAAAATATTGCTCAGATTATTTACTTTTAAAACCTTAGCCATGTGGTTTAAATACTATTTTTTCTTACTGAGTTTATATGGAACTCACCCCTAATTTGTGCCCCCACAGATGATGTGGAAGTTGATGATTTCTTCCTTGAGTTGTCCCTTGAAGTTTGATTAGGGATAATTCTTTAAGATATCATTCGAGTATAATAATTTATTCCGCATTCTGATGTAATATCTTATATAGAGTCTACCTTTTGTATTTAATATTTAGGATTGCCAATTTATGGTCCCTTATGTAAGTATTAAACTTAGAATGTTTATAAGGGATTTCTAAATTTCTGCTTCAATGTTAAAGTTGTTTTTAGCACTAGTAATTGTTTGGTCGTTGGCTCCCTTCTACCCATTAGCATTTGGGATGTTACGTGATACTTTTTAAAGAGGATTTCTACAACCTAATTGCAAAAATATGCTCCCCGGTAACTTATTATCATGTGAGGCACCCCGAACTTGACGAAGATATGATTTTTAATGAAGTTGACAACAGTTTTAGTGTAACACCCTGAAAATCTTTGCACTTAATTTGTAATGTAAACCCCCATTGATTCGGGTCCTAAGGCCATTTAAAACTCTTTAATATTTTGTAGTTTTAATTTTCCAGATGACTATCATATTTTGTATTTTAATTTCCTATTTTATTCGATTAAATAATTCTTAAAATTAATTACTTTCTTTTATTGTAGGAAATTTCCATTTTATTTATTATTTAAAAGATTTTAAGAAAAAATGGAGAAAAGGGCAGAAATCCTGCAGGAACACCTGCGGGAAGGATCCCGCCCATGCGGGCTCTACACACTGCTCACTGATAAAATAAATTATTTTCAATAACAAAATAATTTTTTTATAACTAATAATGAACCCTGATATGACTCTTGATGGTAAGTGACAATAGTATATTTAATTATTTTTAAAATCTTATAATGTTATTTAAATATTATTTTCCTTACTAAGTATATGAAACTCACCTCTTTCCATGCCCCCCTCCAGATGAGGAAGATAGTGAGGCACCGATTGCTGACCTACCCCATGAAGTATTTGAGGATCCTGTGGATCCATAAATTTTTATGTCCATTTACAAAATGATAGAAGTAGCCCTCTTTTGTATTTTTTTATTATTTTGCTTTTTATCACCACTTCTTACCTCAGATATATATGTAATTGGGAACTCATATATTTTGTAAGGAACGTGTAAATTATTTATTTTGCTGCATACCCATATCTATTATGCACTCATAATCTGTTTCTGCATCTGATATTATCATGCCTTAATTAGCATTTGGGATGTCACATTTAGCATCTTGATTTTGGTGGCCTTAGCTTTCACCCACTTGGAGACATAGTCTATTGTAAGCAAAATGTAGGAGTTGCCAAAAGAGGATGGGAATAGTCGCCATATATTGAAGATTTCCCAAATAAGGATGGCTGCCAATGGAATTTGGTCCTTACGAACTAAATTTCCTGTCTATTGGCAATTCTCACATGTTTTGCAGTAGGCACATGCATCATGAAAAAGGGATGCTAAAACAAGCTACATTCCAACACCTTGCGAGCTGTTCGCTTAGGGCTGAAATATCCCCCGTATACATGAGAATGACAGAAGTTTAGAATGGAAGGAACTTCTACTTCAGGGATGCATCAATAATGATCTAATCTGCACTGTATTTCCATAAATAGGGATTGCCCCACACATGTTGTCTAGCTTCTTTTTTTATCTTATCCCTCTTCGCTCTGGACAAATCACTTAGTAGTGTATTAGTGACTAAATAATTGACAATATCAGCATACCATGGTGTTGATTGCCAAACTAAGAAAAGATGTTCATCTGGGAATTCATCCTTCAATGGTAAAGGCTTCTCATTAAGTGGTAGTAGACTAAGGTAATCAGCAACTAGATTTCTCATACCCTTTTTTCTCGTATTTTTAGATCAAATTCTTGTAGTAGGAGTATCCGCTAGATCAGCCTCGATTTTGTTTCTTTTTTTTCAGTAAATACTTCAATGCTGCATGGTCCGACAACACAATGACCTTAGTGCCCAGTAAATAGGAGCAACATTTCTCCAAGGGGACAACCAGTAGCTCCTTTTCTATGGTTGAGTAATTGACTTAAGCATTGTTGAGGGTCCTTGAGGCATAATAGATCACATATGGGTCTCTGTCTATCATTTTCTCATGACTTACAGCTATGGCCTGATTGCTAGCATCACATATGATTTCAAATGGTAGTTCTCAATTCGATGGTTGCATGATAGGTGTTGTTACTAGTTTTTCCTTAAGCTCATCAAATGCATCAAATTCAAAGTCTACTTCCTTTTGCAGTAGTCTACATAGAGGCTGGGTGATCTTGGAAAAGTCCCTGATAAACCTCTTGTAGAACCCGGTATGCTCGAGGAAAGATTGCACTTCTTGCACACTCGTGGGGTAAGGCAGGGATTTAATCACATTGACTTTTGCCTTATCCACCTCTATTCCTTTTGAAGACACCACATGTCCTAAGATCAACCCTTGATTGACCATGAAATAACCTTTTTCATAGTTCAAGACTAGGTTGATCTCAAGGAATCATTTTAGCACCTTTGTAAAGTTAACGAGACATTCATCAAAGGAATCATCGTGAACTGTAAATTCATCCATGAAGACTTTTATTACCCACTCCAAAAATTAAAAAAGATGTTGACCATGCGTCTCTAAAATGTAGTCAAGGCGTTACAGAGTCTAAAATACATTCTCCTATAAGCAAAGGTACCAAAGGGGCATATGAAGGTTATCTTCTCTTGATCTTTAGGAGCAACTAGGATTTGATAAAAGCTTAAATAACCATCTAAATAGTAGTAATGCATTCGTCCGACCAACCATTCCAACATTTGATCGATAAAATAGAGGGAAAAGTTGTCCTTCCTAATGCAAGCATTCAGCTTCTGGTAATCGATGCAAATCCCCCATCCATTTTGTATCATGGTTGATACCTTCTCACAATCTTAGTTTTCTACCACTTTTATCCCTATTTTCTTTGACACCACTTGTACTGGACTCACCCATTTGCTATCTAAAATCAGGTAGATGACTTTGGCTTCGAGAAGCTTCAAGACCTCTTTGTTCATAACATCATCATTGGTGGGTTCAAACTCATATGCACCTGTCTGCTATGCTCGATTTCTTCCTCCATTAGTATTCTATGCATATAAGTAGAAGGTGATATCCCTTTAGTGTCAATAATATTCCACCTTACTACTTTCTTCTATTCTTGGAGCACCCTGATTAACCTATCTTCTTCTATTTTCCTTAACTTATCGGAGATTATTACTAGAAGAGTTTCTCCTTCTCCAAGTAATGGCTTCAGCTTCAGTTTGGGTGCCCACAAAACAAAAAGTGGATGTCTCTGTGAGAAATAGGAAGATCAATGTGCAGGGCATTAACTTTTAGCTTTTTAAGTGATTCTAGTTCAAACATAGCCTCCTACAGATTCCTGTCAGCAACACAGTCTTCCTCTAGAGCCCTTAAGCTGTAAACATTTAAACCATTACATAACAAAATTTCAACTCATCACCATAGCATAAATCAAAATATTTCTAATTTAAGGAATCTATAATGTCCAGATTATATACATAAGACAAATCAATAGGGTATTTCATGGTATCATAAACATTGAATTTTATTACCTCTCCATCAAATTCCATGGTGAGGGTCCCATCCTATAAGTCTATTTTGGTCTTAACAATGTTGAGGAAGGGTTTACCTAATAAAAGATCTTATGAGCTCAAGGAATTGTCATCCTCCATATCTAGTACATAAAAATCAGAGGGAAAAATAAGCTTGTCTACCTGAACTAGTACATCTTCTAAAACTCTCTTGGGATAAATAACTGATATGTCAACTAGCTAAATAATGACGTCAGCCTCCTTTAATGGTCTAGTGTTTAGTTTATAGTAGATGGATAGTGGCATTATATTTATGGAAGCCCCTAGATCACATAACCTTTCTTATGCCTAAGGTACCTATTTTGCATGAGATAGCAAACATATCTTAGTCTTTGCACTTAAGAGGCAACTTCTTTTGTATAAAGGCCAAGATGTTTTCCCCCACACTTACTTTTTGTTATAGTTATGGTTTTTTTATTAGTAAATAGCTCCTTCATACACTTGGCACATGAAGGTAGTTGTTTAATCGCATCAAAATAATGTTTACCTCGACCTTGCAAAAAGTTTCTAGAATTTTTTTGTCCTCCTTCTCTTTCTTGTTTTTGAAAAAATCTTTTTTGGACAGGTAGACTAGCTATGAAAGGTGTTAGCTGATCAAGATCTGGTTTTATTTGTCAAGTATTATCATTAACTGTAACTTCGAATGCATTGCCTAAGGCTTCTGGCTCCACGCCCTTTTATAATCCTTGCCCAAGGCTTACACGATGTGGATTTTTCTACTGTTATCTATCACTTTTTAATTTTACTACACTTACATTAGGTCTTAGATTAACTTCTGTGTGAGGATAGTTTACCTTGGTATTCCAGTTTGCTCATGGACGTCACCATTTAGCTCATCTAGGTCTCTAAATTTTGGATGTTAGCCCTTGAATCCTGTTGAAATTATTGGGTGTTAGTGGCAAGGGATTCAACTATTTCCTCAAGAGACATAACTTACTTCAGAGGTGACGGTTGTTGCTGCTAAGACAACCTCGGCTGATATTACTGAAAGTTCTACTGTTTCGGCCCACAACTAAAGTTTGGGTGATCTCTTCATCTGGGATTGTATGTGTTGGAGAATGGGTCGTATCTCCCATGTAGCTGATTTGGGAATCCGCTCACTGCATTAATGTGTTGTTGGTCATCCTCTTGGAGTGTAGGACACATATCCATAGGATGCCCTGCATGAGCACATATTCCACAGACTCTTGCATGCGGGGTATCCTTTACAACTATGTTTTGAACTAAATGGGTTAGTTGGGAAGTTTGAGACTTGATGGAGGAAATACTTACCTCGTTTACTGGCCTCAGTTATATATGTAATTAGGAACTCATATATTTTGTTAGGGATTTGTAATTATTTGTTCCACTCTATATATTTATCTATTATGTACTCATAATCTGTTTATGTATCTGGCACCCTTATGCCTTAATTAGCATTTGAGATGTCACACACGTCTCATTGGCCAAGGTGCCCATGCAGCGCATAGTCTACGCACAAATCCCATGAGCAGACATGCACGTCGAGTGCATGGCTCAGAACCTGCCCAGCACATAAATCCTACGTGCGGATCCCGCTCGAAAATGTGTTACGTCATGTGCACGGTTTCGTGCACTCCTATGCAACACGACACCACAGGATGGCCTATGCATGCATGGACCCCACACTATGTGCGCGTCAGCGTTCTGTCCGGGAGGGTAAAATAGCTTGCACGCAGGCCAGGCTTAGCATGTCACTACGCCTTGAGCCCCGTGCGCCGCACT
>NW_019028733.1:0-12388 GCF_000150535.2 Carica papaya | reverse complement strand
GTTCTGGTTATCAATAGCACACACAACAACAACAAATCCAGTACCTCACATCATCAACATCCGCGACCCATACTCACTCCTCTACCTCTCGACCTTACCACACACACACACAAGTACCATTATCCCACATCACCAACATCGGCGACTCATACTCACTCCTTCACCTCTCGACCTTATTAGGCCACACACACACACAAGTACCATTATCTCACGTCACCAACATCGGCGACTCATACTTACTCCTCCACCTCTCGACCTTATTAGGCCACGCACACACACAAGTACCATTATCTCACATCACCAACATCGGTAACTCGTACTCACTCCTCTATCTCTCAACCTTATTAGGCCACACACACACACACACAGGTACCATCAATCTCATGTCACCAACATCGGTGACCCATACTCACTCCTCTACCTCTCGACCTTATTAGGCCACACACACACACACAAGTACCATTATCCAGCGTCACCAACATCGGCCACTCATACTCTCTCCTCTACCACTCGACCTTATTAGGCCACACACACACACCCAAATACCATTGCACGCATACATCGGCAAGGTTGCCTCGCCAACCTCTAAATTTACAGTAGCTATGTCAAATATATTTCCTTCACACACTCACATTACACAACTACCGACACGCCCCTACTCTCCCATCCTAAACCACACTCTACCATCCCCTCATGTGCCATCCCAATCTCAAGCAACTACACTCTCTGCCACGGAGAGAGTGGGTATTGAGGTTTATAGTTTTAGCGCCCATACCGGACGGGGTATGGGGACGGCCCTGGAATCTGATTACAAGTGTTAAGGGTTCACGGGTAGCGGGACCACTATGGATCCCCATGGATACTAGTAGGCTGGTAAATGAGGAAAAATATGTTGTGTAACAATTGAAATGCAAAAGGCATGATAAGTATTATGTTATACAGTTCATATGATTTCATGATGATGATAATGTTATTGCTTTCGTATGTTATTTTATGAACTTCACCGAGGTAAGTGGATAGTAAAAGATTTTATTATTGATAAAAGAATTTGTTGTAAATTATGCTCCATTGGTCTTTTTGTGTTTTCTACCCACCTTTACCTCCGTGACGGTGAGATAGTGTGATGTCTTTACTGGGCTGGTGTAGCTCATTCCTTATTTAATCATTTCAGATCAGGAAGACATTGTTCCCGAGCCTGTTCCGCAGGAAGACGGCGAAGGGGACGCCTGAAGACTCCGTAGTTATATTTATAGCTTCTATTTTCGAGTTTCTCTTTTAGTTAGTTTGTTCTTTTATACTTTGAGCACGTTTTTGGTTTTGGTGTAAGGGATATTAATCAAAAATTTTATTACGCTTCCGCATTTGATCTTTTTAATGCACATATTTCATTTTAAAATTCCGGGGCCGTTACACCCCAAGTGTTTTATTATTATTATTATTATTTTAATTTATTTTATTTATTTTATTTTGTAATTATTGGAATTTTATTTGATTTTTTATTTAATTTAATTTAATTTGATTTAATTTAATGAAAATAAAAATAATAATAATGATAAAATTGGGTAAAAATATTATTTGGATTTAATTGAAATTGATTTTGGGAAAAAGGGGTGAAAATTTGGATTTTGGGGTGTTTTTGAAAAGAAAATTAAAAACCGGGAGTCAAAATACAATTTAGAAAAGTTGTGCCACGTCAGCAGTCACGTCAGCGGCTCGGTCAGTAGCCCCGGCGAACCAGGGGACGGGCCACGTGGGCGATCCGCGTACGCGCGATCGGACGGTCCAGATCAAACGTGCGCACGGACGGCCCAGATTCACGCGCACGGACGGCCCAAATTCAATCAGGCACAGACGGCCTAGATTGCATCGCGATGGACGACCCAGATTTAATCCTAATTAAATCGCGATCGAACGGTCCAAATTCAATCTTGATGGACGGTTGAGATTAAAAGGCAAAGGGTATAAATAACCCCACCCACACCTGACCAAAGAAATCCTAGCCGCCAGTGCTCGCCGGAGAAGAAGAACCAGACGCCGGAGGAGCCCGCCGCCGCCGTACCAGGGAAGTTTCCGACCGTCGATCGAGGTAAATTTTCTCCTCCCTGCTCGTTTTTTGATGCTGAGTCCACCTATGGCCAAACCAGAGCCAAACCACCGGCCAAACGGTCGGAAAACCCAGCCGAAACCCAGCGGCACCGCCGCGCCCCCACTCGGGTTTTACCTCCGATGAGGCCCTTCCCTGCCTCCGTTTGATGCAAATTTTATACCACTGTGATCACCATTCTTTTCTCTACAGGTTGATCGGAGCCAAACATCAAAACGCGACTCACACCAGAGGAGCCGCCGCACCCGAGAGCACCGCCGCCGGTAAGTTTCGGTTTTTCGTGATTTTTCGGCCCACCGAAGGCCCTAGGGTTGTTCTATCACAGGGACTGATGCAAGCGTGGCCGAATTTGGCCGAAAACAGCCAAAAATGGCCAACCCGAGGTGAATCACCGCCGCAAGCGGCGGTGCCGTCGCCGGAGCACGGCGGAGCCGCCGTGCCGGAATTGCGATATTGGCCGAAAGGGGCCCTAGGTCTAATTTGGGATTTTTTGGGACACGTACAGGTACCAGTAGTGCATTTCAGTTTCCCGGGAAAAATTCAGGGAAAATTAGGGACCGCCTGTAGGCACACTGTGGAGTCGAATTCAGACCCCGAAACAGGTAAGGACCCCTCACCCTATTTCCTATTACGGTATTAAAGTTCAATAAATGATAAAACGGTATTTCATGAATCAATAGATGTGTGAAATTGTTTAAGGTCGCTAATGGAGCCCGAGTCTGGTGTATTTGTCGGTCAGTTGTTGTTTGTTCTATTTTACAGTTTTAAATGCAGTATGATGTCTGATGTTTTCATTTCATAGTTTCGTGTGCATATATCACTGTCTTATTGATTATGGGTTGAATGACTGAGAACCCGATATTGTGTGTTGTCTTATTTGGCATAAACTACTGGTTTGCATGTTTGTGTGTGATTTGATGATGGTGACTAAGGAAAAAAGGAATAAAAGGTTACGTGAATTAGTAAATGGATAATGTGGACAGCCTAACTAGATATCATGGGAGATGGTGGACGGACCAAGTCCGTAGGGAACCCTACCGGGAACGTGGTCTCTCATACTGGACGGGGTATGGAGACCTTCTGTGTTTTGGCGCCCATACCGGACGGGGTATTGAGGTTCATGATTTTGGTACCCATACCGGACGGGGTATGGGGACGGCTATGGAATCAGATTATAAATGTTAAGGGTTCACGGGTAGCGGGACCCCTATGGATCCCCATGGATACTAGTAGGCTGGTAAATGAGGAAAATGTGTTGTTTAATGATTGAAATGCAAAGGCGTGGTAAGTATTATGTTATACAGTTCATATGATTTCATGATGATGATAATGTTATTGCTTTCATATGTTGTTTTATAGATCTCACCGAGGTAAGTGGACAGTAAAGGTTTTTATGTTAATAAACGAGTTTATTATAAATTAAGCTCCATTGGTCTTTTTTGTGTTTTCTACCCACCTTTACCTCTATGGCGGTGAGATAGTGCGATGTCTTTACTGGGCTGGTGTAGCTCATTCCTTATTTAACTATTTCATATCAGAAAGACATTGTTCGTGAGCCCATTATGCAGGAAGACGGCGAAGGGGACGCCTAAAGACTCCATAGTTATATTTATAGTTCTTATTTTCAAGTATCTCTTTTAGTTAGTTTGTTCTTTCATATTTTGAGCACGTTTTTTGTTTTTGTGTAACGGATGTTAATCAAAATTTTTATTACGCTTCCGCATTTGACATTTTTAATACACATATTTCATTCTAAATTTCTGGGGCCGTTACATAAACCTTCAAATTTTTTTCTTTCGGCTGTTCAGAGGTTGAAGATGGGGATAGTTTTGTCTTTTTATCCATTTTATTTTTTTCTAGAAAAAATATTTTTGAAAAATTACAAAAAAATATCCATTGTAGAGCTTGAACTGTAATGAACCATTAATGTGATTGTTTATGATATTATACAAAATGATCTTAGAAAAATTATTAAAGAATTATTTTGTGGAGTATATGTTAATTCCTTGAGTTTCCTAACATTGGTACCAGAACATTTTTGTTAATTACATATTTAAGTTTGTTTCAATTTGCATTTTTTTAAATGTTTGAGTAATAATAATTTTTTACATTTAATACTTTTGTATTCTACTACTCAAATATATGTAGTGTTGGTCTTAAATGAAAGTAGAGACTAAAAATTTTAATTTAAAATATTATTTACAATTTTTAATAAAAAATTAGAGAGTTATGTATTTTCTAAAATTAATTATATTTAGAGATAGAGGTTCTGCCAATAAAATTACAATTTTTTTTCCTTTCGGTTATTGAGAGGTTGAAGATGGGGATACTTTTGTCTTTTTAACTATTTTATCTTTTTCAGAAAAAATACTTTAAAAATATCACAAAAAAATATCCATTGTAGAGCTCGAAGTGAAATGAACCATTAATGTGATTGTATATAATATTATATAAAATGATCTTAGAAAAATAGTTAAAGAATTATTTTATGGATTATATTTAATTCCATGAGTTTCATAACATTGGTATCAGAGCATTTTGGTTAATTACATGTTTAATTTTGTTTCAGTTTGTATTTTTATTTAATGTTTGCATAATGATAGTTTTTTACTTTTAATACTTTTGTGTTTTATTACTCAAATATATGTAATTTTAAAAGATTATTGTAAGCCTCATGAATTGTGACTCTATACGAGGGATATATTGTTAATTTATAAGGATTAGCGTAATGCTACACAGAATTTATTAAGTTTATGCATGAGGCAACGCTTCTTTCTCTCCAAAGAAAATGGGTAGTTACAAAACTAAAGACCAAAATTTTTAATTTGAAATATTATTTATAATTTTTGGACATAAAATAAGATAGTTATGTATTTTCTAAAATTAATTATATTTAGAAATAGAGGTTATGTCAATGAACCTACAAATTGTTTTCCTTTCAGCTGTTCAGAGGTTGAAGATGGAGACCCTTTTGTCTTTTTATCTATTTTATTTTTTTTCAAAAAGAATTCTTTGAAAAAATCATAAAAAAATTTCTGTTGTAGTACTTGAATTACAATGAACCATTAATGTGATAGTATATGATATTATAAAAAATTATATTAGAAAAATAGTTAGAATTATTTTATAAAATATATGTTAATTCTATGAGTTTCATAACATTGGTATTAGAGCATTTTGGTTAATTACATGTTTATTTTTGTTCTAAATTACATTTTTATTGAATATTTGATTAATGGCAGTTTTTTACATTAAATATTTTTGTGTTTTCGTAACGTCCCGTTTTTTTTTTCGTCTTTTCACTTCTAATGGCGTAATTAAGACAAACCAATTCCATAATCAAATCAGTCATGCACATAGCAACACTATCACGATCTCTTATTTAAAGTCAAGATAAACCTACAATCATGCACGAGACATCGCATAAAGTACAACCGTGCACACTATCTACACTACTATCAACTTTTACACACTCAATTCTGCCAAAAGAAAAGAAAATCTTTATCCTGTCGCTCTATACAGTAGGTTCGGATACAAGCAACTTCGATCCGGACTCCATTCCTACATCATCTGTGAATAATAAAGAGTGAGTTCATATAACTCAGTACAGTAAGAATTAAGTTACAGGTATGAGATGCAACAATACAAAACTCCATATTTCTACCGGTAATTCATTACTTAACCCAAGCCTACTTACTATCACCATGAGAATACTCAGGACTAAAGCTTACCCCGGTATCTCAAGGATCATACCTATCAAGGGTGACCGTCCCCCACGCCACCCCAAGCGTACCAACATTGTCACCCATCACCAAAATCGGCGACCATCATCCACCTCTCGACCTCTACCAGGCCACGCACGCACGCACACCATTATCATTCACTCTCGTCACCAACATCGGCGACCATCATCTATCTCCTGACCCCTAACGGGCCACACACACCCACAGTTATCATTCTCTCCCGTCACCAACATCGACGACCATCATCCGTCTCTCGACCCCTACTAGGCCACGCATGCACACCATTATCATTCACTCTCGTCACCAACATCGGCGACCATCATCTACCTCTTGACCCCTAACGGGCCACACACACCCATAGTTATCATTATCTCCCGTCACCAACATCGGCGACCATTATCCACCTCTCGACCCCTAACGGGCCACACACACACACACAGTTATCATTCTCTCCCGTCACCAATATCGGTGACCATTATCCACCTCTTGACCCCTAACGGGCCACACACACACACAGTTATCATTCTCTCCCATCACCAACATCGGCGACCATTATCCACCTCTCGACCCCTAACAGCCACACACACACATAGTTATCATTCTCTCCCGTCACCAATATAGGTGACCGAGCCCCCTGTCCGTCGGGATCTCTTGACTAACACCTTATTGGTGGCCAACCTACTCTCTCTATTCGTGACCACCAATGTCGGCGTCCCCCTATAGGGTACTCAGTAACAATTTACAAACACACAACCGTAAATTTCCCTTGCCAACCACTAATTTACGGCAACCTATATGTAATTCCCACCATGCACACTCCACAGGTCTCCCTTTCCTACTCTCTAATTTCCCAGCATACCTCTACTCTCAACCACGTTTTCCTTTCTTCTTCTTACACTAATTCCATCCTCCCACCGCTCCTCGTTCTCCCTCTTCCCGCGACATACTCTAAGTGTTCCTACTCACACCGTGTAACACCCAAATGAAAATAAATATTTTATTTATTTATTTTTATTTATTTTATTTATTTATTTGGTTTTTTATTTAATTTAATTTAATTTAATTCAATGAAAATAAAAATAATTATAATGATAAACTTGGGTAAAATTATTATTTAGATTTAATTGAAATTGATTTTGGGAAAAAAGGGTAAAAATTTGGATTCTGGGGGTATTTTTGAAAAGAAAATCGGAAACCGGGGCTCAAAACGTAATTTTGAAAAGTTATGCCACGTCAGCACCACGTCAGCGGCCCGGTCAGCAGCCCCGGCCAACAAGTACGCGCCGCGTGGCAAGGACACGCTGACCAGGGGACGGGCCACGGGGGCGATCCGCGTGCGCGCGATCGGACGGCCCGATCCGTTCCCGTGCGCACGGACGGCCCAGATCAAACGTGCACATGGACGGTCCAGATTCATGTGCACGGACGGCCCAGATTCACGCGCATGGATGGCCCAGATTCAATCAGGCACGGACGGCCCAGATTGCACGCGATGAACGGCCCAGATTTAATCCCAATTAAATCACGATCGAACGATCCAGATTCAATCTTAATGGACGGTCAAGATTAAAAGGCAAAGGGTATAAATACCCCCACCCACACCTGACCAAAGAAACCCTAGCCGCCAGTGCTCGCCGGAGAAGAAGAACCAAATGCCGAAGGAGCCGGCCGCCGCCACCCGCCGCCACCCGCCGCCGCACCGGGAAAGTTTTCGACCGCCGATCGAGGTAATTTTTCTCCCCCTTACTCGTTTTTTAACGCTGAGTCCGCCTATGGCCAAACCAGAGCCAAACCACTGGCCAAACGGTCGGAAAACTCAACCGAAACCCAGCGGCGCTGCCGCGTCCCTCCTCGGTTTTTGCCTCCGATGAGGCCCTTCCCGGCCTCCGTTTGATGCAAATTTTATACCACTGTGATCACCGTTCTTTTCTCTACAGATTGATTGGAGCCAAACATCAAAACGCGACTCACGCCGGAGGAGCCGCCGCACCCGAGAGCACCGCCGCTGGTAAGTTTCAGTTTTTTGTGATATTTCAGCCCACCGAGGGCCCTAAGGTTGTTCTATCACAGGGACAGATGCAAGCGTGGCTGAAAACGGCCAACTCGAGGCGAATCGCCGCCGCTGTCACCGGAGCACGGGGAAGCTACCGTGCCGGAATTGTGATATTGGCCGAAAGGGGCCCTAGGTCTAATTTGAGATTTTTTGGGACACGTACAGGTACTAGTAGTGCGTTTTAGCTCCCCGGAAAAAATTCAGGAAAAATTAGGGACAACTTGTAGGCGCACTGTAGAGCCGTATTCAGACCCCGAAACAAGTAAGGACCCATCACCCTATTTTCTATCACGGTATTAAAGTTCAATAAATGATAAAACGGCGTTTCATGAATCAATAGATGTGTGAAATTGTTTAAGGTCGTTAATGGAGCCCGAGTCTGGTGTATTTGTCGGTCAGTTGTTGTTTGTTCTATTTTACAGTTTTAAATGCAGTATGATGTCTCATGTTCTCATTTCATAGTTTCGTGTGCATATATCACTGTTTTATTGATTATGGGTTGAATGACTGAGAACCCGATGTTGTGTGTTGTCTTGTTTGGCATAAACTACTGGTTTACATGTTTGTGTGTGATTTGATGATGGTGACTGAGGAAAAAAGAATAAAAGGTTACGTGAATTGATAAATGGATAATGTGGACAGCCTGACTAGATATCCTAGGAGATGGTGGACGGACCGGGTCTGTAGGGAACCCTACCGGGAACGTGGTCTCTCATACCGGATGGGGTATGGAGACCTTCGGTGTTTTGGCGCCCATACCGGACGAGGTATGGGGACGGCCCATTTCACCCTCATACCGGACGGAGTATTGAGGTTCATGGTTTTGGTGCCTATACTGGACGGGGTATGGGGATGGCTCTGGAATGAGGTTATAAATGTTAAGAGTTCATGGGTAGCGGGACCCCTATGGATCCCAATGGATACTAGTAGGCTGGTGAATGAGGAAAATATGTTGTGTAATGATTGAAATGCAAAGGCGTGGTAAGTATTATGTTATACAGTTCATATGATTTCATGATGATGATAATGTTATTACTTTCGTATGTTGTTTTATGGATCTCACCAAGGTAAGTGGACAGTAAAGGATTTTATTATTGATAAAAGAATTTGTTATAAATTATGCTCCATTGGTCTTTTTGTGTTTTCTACCCACCTTTACCTCCGTGGCGGTGAGATAGTATGATGTCTTTACTGGGCTGGTGTAGCTCATTCATTATTTAACCATTTCAGATCAGGAAGACATTGTTCCCGAGCCCGTTCCACAGGAAGACGGTGAAGGGGACGCCTAAAGACTCCGTAGTTATATTTATAGTTTTTATTTTCGAGTTTCCCTTTTAGTTAGTTTGTTCTTTTATACTTTGAGCATGTTTTTAGTTTTAGTGTAAGGGATGTTAATCAAAATTTTTATTACGCTTCCGCATTTGACATTTTTAATACACATATTTCATTCTAAATTTTCGGGGCCGTTATACACCGCGTTCCTCCTTCTCTCTCCTCCCGCGGTCTCCTCCAGGCATACTCACACAAATCTGCTCTCTCTCACAAATCTCAATAACCACACTCCTCTCCCTCACGGACCTTACTCACACTGCATTCCCTCTCCATCATAGACTTCACTCACATTGCCTACTCCTTCTCTCTCCCCGCCTCGGTGCTCACCCGAATCTACTCTCTCTCATAAAGCCCCAGCAATCCCACTCCTCTCCCTCACGGACCTCACTCACACTGCACACTCACTCCATTACCGATTTCACTTACCCCACCTGCTCCTTCTTTTTCCTCCCTCGGTGCTCACCCGAACCTACTCTCTCTCGCAAAGCCCCAACAATCACACTCTTCTCCCCCGGTGCTCACACGGACCTGCTCTCTCTCACACACCTCGCTCATACCGCGCAGTCACTCCGCATCCCTCCCTCTCTCTCTGACCTCACTCACACCGCCTTACTCCATCTCTCTCCTCCCGCGGTGCTCACGCGGACCTGCTTTCTCTCACATACCACACTCACACTGCACACTCACCGCCACCTCCATTTGCACTCACAAATAAACATTATGTCTCTAACCAAACCAAATTTCTCATCAGCATTCAAATCTCAAATCCACACATGAAACTTAAACTTTACCGTACCTCCCATTTCCATCTTCCTTCCTCCTGCCGATCGCACTGTCACCATCCTCTATCTTTTTCTCTGTCCCTTCTTGTAAGGACTAGAAGGTAGAAAGAATAGAAAAAAAAAAATAATAATAATAATAATAATAATAATAATAATAAAAACGACGTCGTTTTAGAGAAGGGAAAAACGACGTCGTTTTGAAAGAAAGAAAAACGACGTCGTTTTGGGATGTAGGAAAACGATGTCGTTTTGGGGTAGGCTGGCAGAGTATAAAAGGAGGTCGGAAAAGGGAGAAAGGGAAAAGAAAAAAAAAAAAAAGAAAAGGAAAAAGAGAAAAAGAGAAAAGGAGGGAAGGAGGAGAGCGGAGACGAAGAAGAAGAGGAAAGTTCCAGAAGGAGAGAGGAGAGAGTCGGGGCGGAGGGGAGCGAGAAGGGAGAGGGAAGGAGGCCGTGGACGGACGACGCGACCGGCAGGAAGAAGGAGGATGGAAACGGGAGGTACGGTGAAAATTTGAGTTGTTTGGTGTGGTGTGTGTGTGTAGAGAAATTTGGTTGCAGGTTGCGGCGTCGGCAATGGCGCGACGGAGTGGAACAGTGAAGGTAGGCCGTAAGCGTGGGGTTGTCCCGCGCGCTCACGGAGGTGATCGGGGAAGGAAGGGAAAGTATGGCGGTGTTGGAGGCGTGTGGGGGGGGGCCGTGGGGAAGGATGGGGGTGGTACGGGTAGAACAGAGTGAGGAGGATGTGAGAGAACAATCTAGGGGGCGCGGGTGGGATAAAAAACTCGAGAGGACAGAAGAGGTGTGTGTGTGGTGTGTGCGTGGGTGGGGATGTGGAGGGAGCCGTTAATAGGCGGTGATGTGTTTCCCCGAAATGCACGGTGGTGAGGGCGTGTATGTGGCGTGAAACGGTGCAAGCTGAGAGGTTAATCGCCCTAGGTAGGCAAAAGTGTATAGGAACCGGGAGGAGGCAGGAGGATGGGGGAGGTAGTGGGTAGGGGGCAGTGGGAGAGGGAAGGGAGCTGGAAGGTACGGCAGAGGGGACTAGGAAGCAGGATTTGAGGGGGATTGGACGGGAGAAGAAGAGTAATGTGGTCAGTAGGAGTTAGTAAGTTAGAATGCTTGGGACTAGCATGGTATAAGGGGAGATTTGGAGACCGTTGGTAGGGGCGGGCTGAGTTGCCGATGTTGGTGGAGCAGGGAGGGGATATGTATGTGAGTGTGGCCTAGCAAGGCCGAGAGGGGTAGAAGGGTGCATGATTCACGGAAGGTGGTGACGGGAGGTGGAAGTGTTTGTGTTTGTGCGTGGCCCAACGAGGTCGAGAGATGGAGGAGTGAGTATGAGTCGCCGATGTTGGTGACGCGAGAGGATGGTCTTTGTGTGTGTGTGTGGCCTCTTTAGGTCGAGAGGTGGAGGAGTGAGTATGAGTCGCCGATGTTGGTGACGCGAGACGATGGTATTTGTGTGTGTGTGTGGCCTCTTTAGGTCGAGAGGTGGAGGAGTGAGTGTGAGTCGCCGATGTTGGTGACGCGGAATAATGGTGTGTGGGTGTGTGCGTGGCCTATTAGGTCGAGAGGTGGAGATATAGATGTGAGTCGCCGATATTGGTGACGTGGAATGAAGGTGGTTGGGTGTGTGTGTGTGTGTGACCTCGTGGAGGTCGGGAGATGGGGGAAGAGTGTATGAGTCGCCGATGTTGGTGACGAGAGTTAGTGGATGATTGTTGGGTGGGGGGGGGTTGTTTGGCCGTGCTATTGCCTTGGAATGGGACCTTGATAATTAGTGTAGGGAGAGGGTTATGAGTTGTTGGGGTTGGGTAGGATAAATGCATATAGACATTTCTGGAAATTCTTGTCACTGCATATCACACTTACAACTTGATTTTTATCGTATTGAGTTATGTGAACTCACTTCTCATCATTCACAGGTGGAGTAAGGACGGAATTGGGATCCGAGCGGCTGGTAACGGAGCCCCGTCGGTAGTGCCATAGGGCACGAGTTTTGTTTGTGATTTAAAGTAGTTTGAAAGGATGGTTTAGTCTGGATATTGAATATCTAGGAATGTTTGATATTGTATTACTATGTGTTGTAGAGGTGGAGATGTATGTACAATTGATTTGGAACATGGAAGGTGGATAAATTTCTCTTGTGCATGGTTGGAATAATATGGATTTCGGTATTGTGTTGTATGCGTGCTTTATCGTACACCGTTAAAAAAAAAAAGAACGGGGTGTCACATATGTATTCTAACAGCAATTGCAATCTCTGTTTTAATATCCCATTTGACACTTCGCATTATGCCAAACATGCAAACTGATGATGCCCGTTAAGCGATCTTGAATAATCTGTCAGGCTGCTGCTTCCTAGTGTGGTGGGG
>NW_019028732.1:0-12378 GCF_000150535.2 Carica papaya | reverse complement strand
ACCCACCTTTATCTCCGTGACGGTGAGATATCGTGATGTTCTTACTGGGCTAGTGTAGCTCACTCCTTAATTAACCATTTCAGATCAGGAAGACATGGTTCCCGAGCCCGTTCCGCAGGAGGACGACGAAGGGGATGCCTAGAGACTCTGTAGTCATACGCATAGTTTATTTTCGAGTTTTCTTTCTTAGTTAGTTTAACCTTTTATATTTTAAGTACGTTTGTTTGGTTTTTCGTGTAAGGGATGTTAACTGAAATTTTGATCTCGCTTCCGCATTCGATATATTTAAATACTCATTTCATTTTTATATTTTCCGGGGCCGTTACACAGGCTACTAGGGCGGGGTCGATTGACTGGGCTTCCCTTATTCTTTGTATTAACTCGGGCTAGACGGTCAGATGGCCCAAACATGCGACTCTCTTCAGGTTTTGAAGCCGAACCTGTTGTGTGGCCCCAATTTGCCTGCGTTCTAAAACCATTAAATGGGCTAAGATACCTGCACTTTTCCTGCTGAGGGCATTTGCCACCACGTTGTCCTTACCCGGATGATATAAGATGTCACAATCATAGTCTTTAAGGAGTTCCATCCATCTTCTCTGACGCATGTTGAGATCATTTTAGGTGAATATGTATTTCAAACTCTTATGATCGGTATAGATCTGAAAGGTCTCTCCGTATAAATAATGGCGCTAGGTTTTCAAAGCGTGTATGATTGCGGCAAGTTCCAAGTCATGGGTAGGGTAATTCTTCTCATGATTCTTTAACTATCTGGACCCATAGGCTATGACTTTCCCTTGCTGCATCAGGACACAACCCAAGCCTAGATAGGAGGCATCACTATAAACTGTATATCCCCCCGATCCACTCAGTAAAGCCAGTACGGGTGCAATAGTCAGCCGCTCTTTTAATTCTGAAAAACTTCTCTCACAGTCCTCATTCCACTCAAATTTGGCATTCTTCTTTGTGAGCCGGGTTAGGGGAGCCGCTAGACTAGAGAATCCTTCGATGAACCTGCGGTAATAACCTGTCATTCCCAAGAAGTTACGGATCTCCTTAACTGATGTTAACTTCTCCCAACCAAGTACTGCTTCAACCTTTTTGGGATTCACTGATACTCATTCCTTTGATATAATGTGTCATAGGAAGGCAATCTGCTCAAGACAGAATCCACACTTACTCAACTTTGCATATAGCTTCTTTTTTCTTAAGACCTACAAAACTTGAGCTAGATGGTGAGCATGCGCTTCTTTGCTTTTTGAGTAGACCAAGATATCATCGATGAACACAATAACAAATTGATCCAAGAATTCTCTGAAGACTCTATTCATAAGATCCATAAAGATGGCAAGGGAGTTGGTTAGCCCAAATGGCATGACCAGGAACTCATAGTGCCCGTACCTTGTTCGAAAGGCCGTTTTGGGGATGTCTTCTGTTCTTATTTTACCTGCTGGTAACCTGATCGCAAGTCTATTTTGGAGAAGACCTGCACACCCTGCAGATGATCGAAAAGGTCGTCAATTTTGGGAAGGGGGTATTTATTCTTGATTGTAACCTTGTTCAATCCTCTGTAATCAATACATAGTCTCAACGTTCCATCTCTCTTTCTGGCAAACGTGACTCTGGCACCCCAAAAAGACACACTGTGTCTAATAAAATCACTATCTTGCAATTCAGTGATTTGTTTCCTCAGCTCTTCCATCTCAACGCGGCTCATGCGGTAAGGAGCAACCGAAAAGGGCTGGGTACCAGGTTGTAGGTCTATAGTGAACTCAACTTCCCTGTCCACTAGCAGTCCGGGCAGTTCATCCAGAAATACATCTGGAAAGTCTCAGACTACCGGAATCTCTTGGATATAAATTTCCTTCTTGGACTTGCCTAGTTAGAGAAAATAGCGAGGTTAAAGTACTTGAAAATTAAAGAAACTTGCCATCAAGGAATAAGTATCAAATAATTTTATTAATTTGTAAATTGCTCCTCATTAGTGGGATTAAATACAACTTTCTTATTAAAGTAATCTATGGTGGCGTGATACGCCGCTAGCCAATCCATCCATAAAATTACATCAAAATCTCTCGTGTCTAACCCTATTAGGTCTATACTCAGTTTCCTATTTGCTATCTCCACGGCACAAGCCCTGTAGACAACTTTCCCTAATAGTGTTTTACCCCCAGCAATAGACACAAACAACATTAAATTAAGTTTATCAGGTGATACATTAAGTTTGGATGCAAAAACATGTGAAACAAATGAATGCAATGCACCAGTGTCAAATAAAACATGAGCAATATGGTCACAGATAGTGTACATACCCTGTACCACGTCCGAGTCAGCGTCAGCATCCTGCTGGGTGAGGTTGTAAACCCTGCCCTGAAAAGGAGGTCTTCCTTGGTTTTGGTTCCTTGGGAACTCTCTCGCATAGTGCTGGGCACTACCGCATATGCAACATGTGTTGTTGAGGCGATAGCATGGTCGGTCCCCGTGATCCCTATCGCAGTGCTGACAGATCTTGCCACGTGCTGCCCTTGGAGCCTGAGGGGGAGCCTGGATCGCCGGTCTAGGCCTCTTATTTTGTTCGACAGGCGCAGTAGGTGCTGGTCTGCGGGGTGGAACTGAGGGTCTGTGACTCCTTGATGACTGAGAAAGGGTGTTGAAACTCCTCTCCACGATCTGCGCCTTTGCCAGAATAGCTGAATATGTCTTGAGCTCTAGTACCAACAAGTGCCGCTTGATCTCTGGGCGGAGGCCCCACTGGAACCTCCTGGCCTTTCTGCCCTCATCCGTCAATGTCTTAGGGGAGTATTGGCCCAGCTCTAGGAACTTACGAGCATACTCCGACACTGTCATGTTTTCCTGGACCAGCTGAACAAACTTTGTCTCCTTTAAATGTCGGATGTGCTCGGGGAGGTACTCAGCATGAAAGGCTACTAGGAACTGCTCCCAAGTGACAGGAGTGGGCAGGGTGGTCTGCTTGAGCTCTCACCAACGATCTGCTTCCCCCACCAGCATGTAGGAAGCAAGAGTAACCCTCTGCTCAGGAACCACTCCTAAGGTCTTGAAAGCCTTTTCTGTCTCTGCCAACCAGTACTGGGCATCTTTGAAAGAGAACTCCCTTGCAAAAGTGGAAGGGTTTAGTCTCCTGTACCTCTCTACGTAGCCCAGGTCAATTAGGGAAGGAGCTGGGTCCTGTGGAAGAAGGACTGGGCCAGGCTGAGGATAGACTAGGGGGCCCTGTGGTGGCACCTGCTGATATAGTGGGGCACCAGATCATACTGTGGTGGTGTTGGGCAATACTATGGCTGAGGCACTGGATTATACTGCGGCGGTGGTGCTGGGTGGTACTGTGGAGGAGCAGGCTCTTGCTGGGGTGGCTCGGGATCTGCCCGCTGTAGCGGTGGCTCAAACTGTGGTAGTGGGGGAGGGTCGGGTAATTCCCTTCTCTCCTCTCGACCTTGTTGAGCAGCCATGATCCTTTCGAGCATCTCAAATATTCTATTAACATCTTCTCGAAGCGAATCATCCCGGGCTGCTCAGTTAAGTGGGGTCTCCCTCTCCTCATCTCTATGCACCTAATTTCACGAGGAAGGGTTGAGTAATAATTCTCAGTTTGGTATTCCTCTAAGTATTATTGTGTAAGGGACGGGTTCGAGGAACGCGGCTCTGATACCAACTATAACAGTCCCAGAAATTAAAAAGAAATGTATATATATTTATTCTAAGTGTGGAAGCGAAATAAAATAGATTATGATTAACATCCCTGACACAATAACCAAAACGAATTAAAGTATGAAAGAATAAACTAACTTAAAGGAAATACTATGAATGAATGCTGTAAGAAAAACTAATAAATTCTTTGGCTTCTACTCGCCGTCTTCCTGCAGAATGGGCTCGGGAACCAAGTCAGTTGTAACACCCAAAATTTTCCTTTATTATTTTGTTATTTATTTTTACTTTATTTAAATTTTTATTGGAATTTTTGTTTAATTTTATTCTATTTTAATTTTTAATTTATAAAGTTTTAATTTAATTTAATTTAATTTAAAAGAAATAATAATAATAATAATAATAAAATGGGGTAAAATTATTTTTTGGATTTAATTGAAATTGATTTTGGCAAAAAGGGGTGAAAATTTAGATTATGGGGGTGTTTTTGAAAAGAAAATCGAAAACTGGGGGTCAAAACACAAATTAAAAAAATAGCACCACGTCAACAGCTGCGTCAACAGCCCGGTCAGTAGCCCCGGCCAACCAGGACACTCCGCGTGGCAGGGACGCTGACACGGGAAGCCACGCGGGACGGAGACACATGGGCGATCCGCGTGCGCGCGATCTGACGGCCTAGATCCGTTCCTGTGCACACGGACGACCCAGATCAAAGGCGCGCGTGAACGGTCTAGATCTCACACGTGCGGACGGTCCAGATTTGATCATGTACGGATAGCCTAGATCGCATCGCGATAGACGACCCAGATTTATTTCCAATTTAATCGCGATCGGACGACCTAGATTAAATCATGATGGATAGCTCAGATTAAAAGGGGAGGGTTATAAATAATCGCATCCACACCCAACCCCAAACCCTAGCCGCCAGAACCCTCGCCGGAAAAGACGACCCAGCCACCGGAGGAACCGCCACCCGCCGCCGCACTGGAGGACTTTCCGGCTGCCAAACGAGGTAAAATTTCTCCCCTTGGCTTGTTTTTCGATGTCGAACCTCCCTGTGGCCAAATCGAACCAAACCACTAGCCGATTGGCCGAAAAAGACCGTCGAAGTCCAGCGGCGCCGCCGCGGGTTTTCTCGATTTTTGCCTCCGATGAGGCCCTTCCTGTTTCCCATTCGATATAATTTTTATACCACTGTGACCACCGTCCTTTTCTTTACAGGTTGACCAGAGCAAAACATCGAATTGTTACTCGCACCGGAGGACCTGCCGTACCCGAGAGCTTCATCGCCGGTAAGTCTCGATTTTCTGGAATTTTTTGGCCCACCGAAGGCCGTAGGGATGTTTTATCACAGAAACCAATGCAAGTTTTGCCGAATTCAGCAGAAAATGGCCAACCCGAGGCGGATCGCCGCCGTGCCGAAATTCAAAAATTGGCCGAAAGGGCCCTGGGTCTGATTTGGGATTTTTTGGGGACATGTGCAGGTACCGAAAGTGTGTTTCAGTTTCTGGAGAAAAATTCAAGGAATCTAGGGACTGCCCGTAGGCGCAGTGAGAACCCAATTTCAAATTTTGAAAACAAGTAAGGATCTCTCACCCTATTTCCTATTACGGCATTAAAGCTTAATAAATGATAAAACGGTATTTATGAATTAATAGATATGTATAATTAATTAAGGTTGTTAATGGAGTCCGAATTTGATGTATTTTTCGGTTAGTTGTTGTTTGATTTATTTTACAGTTTTAAATGCAGTATGGTGCCTGATGTATTTATTCTATGGTTTCGTATGCATGAATCACGGTTTCATTTATTATGGTTTGAATTATTGTGAACCCGATGTTATGTTGCCTTGTTTGGTGTCCATTATTGATTTACGTATTTATGTTTGATTGGATAATTGAGATTAAGAAAAGAATAGAAAAAAGGTATGCAAATTGATAAATGGATAATGTCGACAGCCTGACTAGATTTCTTGGGAGATGGTGGACGGACCGGGTCTATAGGGAACCCTACCGGGAACGTGATCTCTCATATCGAACGTGGTATGGAGACTTTATGTGTTTTGGCGCCCATACCGGACGGGGTATGGGGACGGCCCGTTTCACCCTCATACCGGACGGGGTATTGAGGTTTATGGTTTTGGCGTCCATACGGGATGGGGTATGGGGACGGACTTGGAATTAAGTTATTAATGTGAATGGTTCGTGTGTAGCGAGGACCCCCTATGGATCCCCATGGATACTAGTAAGCTGATAAAAGAGGAAAATTGTTGCCTAATGATTGAAATACAAAAGCATGATATGTGTTATGTTGCAGAGTGTGTGTGATCTTATGATATTTATGATGTAATTATTTTCATAAATTGTTTTCATGAATCTCACCAAGGTAGGTGGACAGTAAAGGGTTTTATTATTGATAAATGAGTTTGTTATAAATTATGCTCCATTGGTCGTTTTCGTTTTCTACCAACCTTTACTTCTGTGACAGTGAGATAGTGTGATGTCTTTACTGGGCTAGTGTAGCTCATTCCTTACTTAACCATCTCAGATAAGGAGGACTTGGTTCCCGAGCCCGTTCTACAGGAAGACGGCGAGTAGAAGCCAAAAAATTTATTAGTTTTTCTTACAGCATTCATTCATAGTATTTCTTTTAAGTTAGTTTATTCTTTCATACTTTAATTCGTTTTGGTTATTGTGTAAGGGATGTTAATCATAATCTATTTTATTTCGCTTCCGCACTTAGAATAAATATATATACATTTCTTTTTAATTTTCAGGGCCGTTACAAAATTGTTCATGAGTCTTAGTCTACTTTTATTCCAAATCAATTAATTATTAACAATGTTCTTATAGTCTTAAAATTATATCACTTAATTACAACATGTTCAAACTTTTGGAAAGCCTATTTTGCTCTAAAATTGTAATACCGGGCCCCGTAATTTAGCCCGACATTAATTTTAATATTTTAAATACATAAAAAATTTATTTTAATTTTTGTTGAATTTATAGAAAAAATAGGTTATGGATGAAATTGAAAATAATTTTCGAAAAAATGGGTGAAAATTTGGTTTTAGGGGGTGTTTTTGAAAGAAGAATCGAAAACTGGGGGTCATAGTACAAATAAAAAAATTTTTACCACGTAGAATCGCCCAGTCAGCAATCCCGACGAACCAGAGCACGTCGTGCGGCAAGGCACGCTAACCTCGGTGCCATGTGAGCGATCCACGTGCCCCGCAATTGATCCCGCACGCATGGATGGCTTAGATTTATTTTTTCTTTAAACACGATCAAACGGTCAAGATCAAATCATGATGAACGGTTTAGATTCATTTTTTTCTTAAAAGCAATTGGATGGTCGAGATCAAACGCGATGAATGGTTTAAATTCATTTTATTCTTAAACGCAATTGGACGGTCGAGATCAAATGTGATAAATAGTCTAGATTAACGTGAGATGGGTATAAATATCTCACAACAGATTGAACCCAAACTTTAGCCGCCAGCCTCCCGCCGGAGAAGAAGAACTAGTCGCTGAAGAAGGTAGCTGACCGCTGCCACACCGGAGCCACCTCCAACCGCGAAAAAAGGTAAAAATTCTCTTACCTGCTCGAAATTCGAGTCCGAGTACCCTTCTGGCTATATCGGAGCAAAATGAACGATGGGTGAGACGGAAACTGCGGGCAAAACCTACAACCTCCACCGATGAGCCCCTTCTCGTTTCTCCTTTCGTGCTATTTTTCTACCGTTGTGTTCATCGTTCTATTTTCTATAGGTTGACTGAAGAAAAACTCCTAGCCACAAAGGTGAGCCGGCAGAGCCGCCACACTCGAAAAGCTCCACCGCTGGTAGGTTTTTGTTTTTTAAATTTTTTTGTCAACCGATGCTCCCTAACGTATTTTTTTGCAGGGATATGTATAAAGCTGGCCGAAACTGGCTAAAATAGGCTAAAAACGGCCAAGTCATGGCAAACCACCATCGCGGCAGGCGGTGCTATCGCCGGAGCACGACGGTGCCGAGGTAACGGAACCCTGAAATTGGCCGGAAAGAATTTTTTACACCGATTTTGGATTCTGATGGTATTTTTAGGTACATGAAAAGTGTTTTAGATTCCGTAGAGATAATTCAGGAAACCCGGGGATTGCTTGTAGGTGTAGTAGAAAGTTTAGTATTTCGGACACCCATTCGGGTAAAGATCCCTCACCATTTTCTCCGTTACGACAAATTGAGGCTTAATAATTAATAATTGTGTGTTTTTATGAAAAAGTAGATAAACTTAAAAATAATTACAGGTCATTAGTGGAGCTGGAACTTGTTAGTTCATAGTTTATTATTGTACTGTGGGTAACTCAATTGATAATTTTTAGGGTCTTTTTGGTTATTTTGTTATTTTTTCCCTGCATTGCGTGCCGGTATTCCGATTATTGGTTATTTGCCTGCTTTAAATTATATTGTTGTTTAAGTGAACAGTGAGTATAAAATGAGATATGGTTATTGCTTGGTTGATGGTTATGCTGATAGAAATTTGTATGGAAAAGACTTACTAGGTACCCGAGAAAGGGTGGATGGGGCTAGAAAGTCCCTTACCAGTAAGGTTTAGGAGATATGGTTCACTTTCATACTGGACAGGGTATCGAAGTGGTGGAATATTTGGCGCCCATTACCGAATGTGTTATGGGGACGGCCAGTTAATAATTTAATTGGATATTGGGTTCACAAGTAGGAGGATATCCCTATGGACCCCCAGGAGTACCGGTAAGTGGGTAAAAATATAAAATGATCATTTTTTTGTCATCTTATATGTGATAAATAATAGTACATGAATATGATTTTTCATAAGTTATTGTTGGAAAAAACTTATTGCACAATATATAATAAATGACTTTCTTTATGGTAAATGAATTTATATTAAATTAAGGGCTCCATTGGTTTTTTTTTTTTTTTTTTTTACCAATCTTCAGTTTTTCGTATGTGTAATTAGTATGATATTCTTATTAGGCTAGTATAGCTCACCCCTTCATTAACTATTTCAGATCAAGAGAAAAAATATCCAAATCTCGATCAACAAGGGGGTTATGAATAGTTCACCATGCGAACTCCCTTCAAAAGCTAGTGAAAGTCATCCTAGGATTGCTTAGTTATTTGTCTTTCATTTATTTCTTTGATTTTCATTTGTTCTTTTAGAAATCACATTCCTGTATCCCTAATGGGCATTCTAAATTATTGTGTAAGGAATGCAAACCCTAACTTTATTATTTTACTTTCGTATTTAATTTATGACTTTATTTTCATTTAAGTTTCGTGCCTTTACAGTTGGTATTAGAGTCGCGTTCCTCAAAACTATTTCTTACACAGACTTAAAAACACCAAATACAAACTATCGCACAATACTTCCTTATGAAAAATAAGTACAAAGACACGAGAAGATGAGGTCTCTTACTGAATAGGGCAGCCCGTGACGGGTCGCTTCGAGAGGATGTCGATCTACTATTCGAGATTTTAGAAAGACTCATGTTTACCCAGTAGGCCAGGGAATAGAGGAGGGAACTGTCTGACCCTCCACCACTTCCACAATATGAGCTACCACTAAACAAGAGGATCGAACACCACCATGATACAACCCTGCTCCTCTGTTGTATCATTCGACACTATCACAATACAATTTGGAGCCCCCATCGTATCATCCGACACCGTTACAGGGCCACCCGATCCCTCCCCAGCAACATCTGGCCCATCTTCAACGGGACTCAACTTCACCCATAATGGACCTGATAGAGATTGACACGAAAAATCCTGATGTATTTATAAAAATGAACTGGTTAGCAGCGTATCACGCCACCGTAGATTGTTTCCATGAGAAAAATTGTATTTAAGCCTCTAAATGAAGAGTAATTTACAAGCTAATAAAATTTTTGAATATTATTCCCTCATAGCAATTTCCTTATTACATAGCACTTTAATTTAGTTGTTTTCTCTACTCTGGGCAAACTTAAGAAAAAAATTTGTATTCAAGAGATCCTGATAGTTAGAGACTTCCCGAATGTGTTTCCTGTTGAACTTTCTAGACTACCAGTGAACAGGAAAGTTGAGTTCACCATAGACCTTTAGCCTAGCACGCAACCTATCTTAGTTTTTCCTTACTAAATGAGTCATGTAGAAATAGAAGAGTTGAGGAAATAGATCAAGAAATTATAGGATAGTGGGTTCATCTGATATAGTGTGTCCCTTCGGGGTGCTGGAGTCATATTTGCAAGGAAGGGGGATGAGACGTTAAAGTTATGTATTGACTAAAGGGGACTGAACAGGGTCACGATGAAGAACAAGTATCCCCTTCTCAAAATCGAGACCTCTTTGATTAATTACAGGGTACCCTGATCTTCTCTAAAATAGACTTACGTTTAGATTACCATCAAGTAAAGATCAAGGCAGAAGCCATTCCCAAAACAGCTTTTCGAACTAGGTACGGACACTATGAGTTCCTGATCATGCCATTTGATTTTTTTTTTCAATTTTAATTATTTTTTATTATCTTTAAAAATTTTCAAACTTCTAGTAAAGACATATATTTATATTTATGAAAATTTAAAAATATATGTATTTGTCCAAAACATTACACATTTTTAAAATCAACTGTTTTCTTGTTACACAATTGTTTAATATGAAAATATTTTTTGTAGGATTTCTAAACAAACCAAATCTGAAATTAAATAACCATGTTCATATTGAATCAAAATGATTAGATTTGTAATTGGAAGCGTACTTGAATTCATAGCAGAAGAAATCTGCACGTAATATGGTAAATCTTTCAAATTGACATGTGATTTTTCAAACTCTCTTTTTCTGCTAATGGGATAACAAGAAAAATAAACCCCTACATGCGATTTGAGGACCATTATCAAGTTTCGTTATTTCTGATTTAATATATCATAAAATTAGAAATAACACTTTTGGTTTGTTGACATAAAAGAGATCTGTATTTTACTAAATGCGTTAAGATCCAATATTCGTAATTAATTACTTTTAAACAGACCCAATAAAATCGATAACCTTTTGTGCACAACAAATCCCACATTAAATCTACACAATCGATTAAAACCCAATAGTTTTTTTATATATTTGTTAAGGATTGCTAAATCATGGGCATACAAGTGAAACCGAGTATCAAACTCCTCCATCATCACCCTCAACTTCAACAAATTTAATAGTTAATACTTTAAATTTTATTAGTTGTATAAATAACTCATACTTCTGTCTTATTTTAAAAGTTTCATTGAATTAATTGTAAATTTGGTTTTGTATTTTATAAAATTATAATAACTAGCTTTTATATAACTATTAAATATATATAAATATATAATGTACGTATATATTGAGCATATATATACATATATGTTGACCAATATAATTTTTTGTTTTAATTTTGAAGGAGAAATATATTGAGCTTAACCTTATTTTTAGAATGCTTTAACTACTCCAAATGTAGCAGCCCCGGAAATTCATAATGGAAATTATATTAAAAATATCAAATGCGGAAGCGAAGTCAAAATTTGAATAACATCCCTTACACCAAAACCAAAAACGTGCTCACAAAATATAAAAGATCAAACTACCTAAGGGAGAAAACTTGAAAGTAAAAACTACGAATGTGACTATGGAGTCTTTAGGCGTCCCCTTCGTCGTCCTCCTGCGGAACCGGCTCGGGAACGATGTCCTCTTGATCTGAAATGATTAAATAAGGAATGAGCTACACTAGCCCAGTAAAGACATCACGATATCTCACCGTCACGGAGGTAAAGGTGGGTAGAAAACACAAAAAGACCAATGGAGCATAATTTACAACAAATTCTTTTATCGATAATAAAACCTTTACCATTCCCTTACCTCGGTGAAATTCATAAAACAATATATGAAAGCAATAACATCATCATCATCATGAAAACATATATATGAACTGTATAACATAATACCTATCACACTTTTCGTAATTTAATCGTTAACAACATATTTTCCTAATTCACCAGCCCACTAGTATCCATGGGGATCCATAGGGGTCCCGCTACCCGTTAATCCTTAACACTTGAAATCATATTCCAGGGCCGTCCCCATACCCCATCCGGTATGGGCGCCAAACCATAGACCTCATTACCCCGTCCGGTATGAGGGTGAAACGGGCCGTCCCCATACCCCGTCCGGTATGGGCGCCAAAACACATAAGATCTCCATACCCCGTCCGGTATGGGAGACCACAATCCCGGTAGGGTTCCCTACGGACCCGATCCGTCCACCATCTCCCAGGATATCTAGTCAGGCTGAACACATTATACAATTTCCATTCACAAAATCTTTCATTCTCCTTTTCCCTCAGTCAGCATTATCAATCACATACAAACAAGCAAAACGATAATTTATGCCAAACAGACAACATATAGCATCAATATCCCGGTCATTCAATCCATAATCAATAAAATAGTAAAATATGCACACGAAACTATAAAATGAAAACATCGAACCTCATGCTGCATTTAAAACTGTAAAACAGGCCAAATAACAGTTAACCGACAAACACACTAAACTCGGGCTCCATTAGCGACCTTAAGCAATTTCACACATTCGTTGATTCATGAAAAACCGTTTTATCATTTATTGGACTTTAAAACCGTGATAGGAAATAGGGTGAGGGGTCCTTACTCGTTTCGGGGTCCGAACACGGCTTCACAATGCGC
>NW_019028731.1:0-12375 GCF_000150535.2 Carica papaya | reverse complement strand
CCTACATAAAATATTCAACCATATATCATTTATTCTCCTTTCAAGTTTCAATTATTCTTCAATAAAACTTAGTTTTCTTGATGGTGCAAAGAAGAAATATCGCAAAAAGTTGGTTTTTCATAACCTACACGAGCTATAGAGTTATTCATTATTGATTAAACGTAGAGGTACGCACTAAAGCTTTATCTGTTAAAAGAAAGTAAAAAAAAAAAATCGAACTTATTTTTATTTTTCTTAATCTTCATGCACAAATATAAAATTTAGATATTTAATGTTAATATTTTTTATTGTCTAATATCAGTTCATAAGGTTTAAAGAAGGACACTTTGGAGAAGATATGTACGAGCAAAATTTTACAGGACCCAAGACCATGTTGCACTCATTTTCCCTCGGTAAGGTTTCATTTGTGCCATTCATACCAATATCCTTTTCCGTTATAAATGTCTTCTTCTTGGGTGGCAATGTAAGAACTCGTATGAGTTGCTCTACCATGGTATGTAAGGTACTTTCTCAATACATTTTTTTTTCCTGTATTTCAATTTTATTTGTAAGTAATGTTTAAATATATATTGAGAAATACTAGAATATATTTTATTAATAAAATTTAGAGAAGCTTCCATTATAAGATACTAAATATAATAAATATATCTTTTAAGTAATTAATTTATAACTCATTGCACATAAAACATTAGCTACCCATGCAATCTAATCACACTAGTATTTGGAGAAGTCCTCAAGTTGCTATATATCTTCTCTCTTTATTTACTCTTTTTGGTTGAAAAAATAGTTTCATTATTCTCATTAATAAAGAAAACAATGGGAATTAGGGAGAAGAATAAAAATTTTTGCATGTTAATTAAGTATCCATGCATCAAAAGAAAAGTTAATGATCATATTTTTCTAGAACCCAAGAATTTTGAGTATTAGGAAAAACATCCAATCTTTAATAAATCATTATTTTTCAGGAAATAATATCTGCATATATTTTTTTTAAAATCCAATAACATATTACTAGTTTTTATTAAATCAGATTTTTTATTTCATTTCAGGATTTTAGTAAAATCCTTTTAAATAATAAGATTATGATAAATCAAAAAATAAATTCAACAGATACCTCACACTTTTATAAATATATTTTATATGTGCATATTTTACAAATATAAATATACGTACTTAAACAATATGTAGCATTATTTTTAAAGGATTTTTAAGATAGAAAAATAATATATATATATCTATATTCTTCTCTCATTAATTCAAAAGAGTTGTCTTTCTCTTCTTCAAAACCCAAATTGCAAATACAATTTTTTAAGTCTAATTGTCATCCATCATGCAGCACAAAGCCCTTCAGATTAGAGCATCGAATGCATGGCCGCCACAGAACCTGAACAAACGACAACAAGCTAGGAAGTCTTATCTTCCACCACCTCCATGCTCGGAGCCTCTCCAGATGCTGCCCCCGCCACTGCATGGATTTGTATACTATGCGGTGGAAGATGGCATGTGCGTCCAAATTCCAATTGACAGTGACGATCAAGTTCAGATCGTGAATGGTCGGCAAGTTGACACCGAAACCATCAATACCTTGAAAGAGGTGCGTAAGAGAAAGAACCAACGTGCCAACACCTATATCTCTGTCTACTTCGACAGAGAGACACACAATTTTGGCTGGTTGATTCGAGGATGGATTGCCGAGAAAAGAATGACAGCACCACAAAAGACTTACTGGGTACGTATGTCTTACAAATGCTTTAGTTAAACTTGACATAAATATGTACATATATGAATATTAACATTGGTATATCTATATATAAGTGTATATAATACTTAATATTCCTTTCGTTATCCAATTAATTAACCCATTTTAATTATATTCAAATATATTATTTAGCCTATTTTAGTAAATCATAAATTAAAAACTACATCCATAAATTCATATAAAATACTTAATATTCTTTTAATAATTCAACTAAATGAACCAATTTAATTATATATGAAACTATGATTTAACCTACTTTAGTAAATTTTAAGTTTACAGTTACATTTATAAATTCTTATAAAATTATTCCACAAATTAAAAATTATCTTTATTTTTGCAGCGATATTATGATCCGAGGGGAAAACAACACACCTCCCGAAAGCAAATCCTCAAGTTTTGGGAAGAGCAACAATAAGGACATTACATTTTTATATGTATACTATATACGTATATATTTAACAAATGTGAAATATCTATAGTTTTAAGTTTAAAAAATTAGCTAATCGTTGTTATGTGTTTTTTACTCTTGGATCTCTTATTTAAAATAAAAAGTTATTAAGTTTTTGTGATCCTTTAAGTTTTATTTCTACAATTTTTTAAAAAAAATTTATAATATCATACTTATATGGTCTATAAATTTATATTATGAATCACTCAATATTAATTATCTAATTTTAATTAATTAACAAGGTAATAATTATACATACATTTGTATGTACAGTATGGTAAAGAGATGTAAAAAGGATAAACTTGATCAACACTCATCGTTAAATTTCTCTTTTAAATTATGAAACAAAAAAAGAGTTAGCGGAAAATATTCAAAGCCATTTCTATCTATCTCATTTTTTTTCCTTCATTTTTCCATTTAAGCTTCATTGGTCCAAAATAAATATTAGCACTCACATTCTAAAAATTTTAAAAGAAAAAACGTTGTAAGAAAATTTATATATATGTATATATTTTATACACACACACACTCAATACCATACATAGCTTTTGTTGGCAGACAATTTTTTAGATTAAAAAGACGAAAGGTCAAGTTTTTGTTATTTATAATCTAAAAAAATATATGAATTTATTCTTCCAAAAAAAAATTTAAAATAAAGACCATGGATAAAACAAATTATGTATTCATTTAGGATAAATTCTGTAAGATCACGCTTACAATTTATTTCTTAGGGAGCATAAAAATTTGATAATAATAATGTCCCCAATTAAATTGCATTTCCTCTCTATTTAGTAAGGTATTAAAAAATAAAAATAATAAAAATAATGTTGTTTTAGTGATATTACAAATTAAGCAGGATCATGTCTATACCACTATGTATTATATTGTGTAAAAAAAAATTAATATAAATAAAATAAACATAAAAAAAATTGATAAGAAGGATCCGTCCCATATAAAATGTTGGCTAGTAGTGTAGCAGCCCCGGAAATTTAAAATGGAATTTATATTATAAACATCAAATGCGGAAGCGAAGACAAAATTGATTAACATCCCTTACACTAAAACCAAAAATGTGCTCACAAAATATAAAAGATTAAACTACCTAAAGGGGAAACTTGAAAGTAAAAACTACGAATGTGACTATGGAGTCCTTAGGCGTCCCATTCGTCGTCCTCCTGCGGAACCGGCTCGGGAACGATGTCCTCTTGATCTGAAATGATTAAATAAGGAATGAGCTACACTAGCCCAGTAAAGACATCACGATATCTCACCGTCACGGAGGTAAAGGTGGGTAGAAAACACAAAAGACCAATGGAGCATGATTTACGACAAATCCTTTTATTAATAATAAAACCTTTACCATCCACTTACCTCGGTGGAATTTATAAAACAATATACGAAAGCAATAACATTATCATAATCATGGAATCATATAAACTGTAAAACATAACACTTATCACGCCTTTCGTAATTCAATCATTATACAACATATCTTTTCCTTATTTACCAGCCTACTAGTATCCGTGGGGGTCCATAGGGGTCCCGCTACCCGTTAACCTTTAACATTCGTCATCGGATTCCAGGGCCGTCCCCATACCCCGTCCGGTATGGGCGTCAAAACCATAAACCTCAATACCCCGTCCGGTATGAGGGTGAAACGGGCCGTCCCCATACCCCGTCCGGTATGGGCGCCAAAACCATAAACCTCAATACCCCGTCCGGTATGAGGGTGAAACGGGCCGTCCCCATACCCCGTCCGGTATGGGCGCCAAAACACACAAGATCTCCATACCCCGTCCGGTATGGGAGACCACAATCCCGGTAGGGTTCCCTACGGACCCGGTCCGTCCACCATCTCCCAGGATATCTAGTCGGGCTGAACACATTATACAATTTCCATTCACATAATCTTTCATTCTCCTTTTCCCTCAGTCAGCATTATCAATCACATACAAACAAACAAAACGATAATTTATGCCAAACAGACAACATATAACACCAATATCCCGGTCATTCAATCCATAATCAATAAAACAGTAAAATATGCACACGAAACTATAAAATAAAAACTTCGAACCTCATGCTGTATTCAAAACTGTAAAACAGGCCAAATAACAGTTAACCGACAAACACACTAGACTCGGGCTCCATTAGCGACCTTAAGCAATTTCACACATTCGTTGATTCATGAAATACCGTTTTATCATTTATTGGACTTTAAAACCGTGATAGGAAATAAGGTGAGGGGTCCTTACTCGTTTTGGGGTCCGAACACGGCTTCACAGTGCGCTTGCAGGCTGTCCCTAATTTTTCCTGAATTTTCCTCGGGGAACTGAAACGCACTACTGGTACCTGCACGTGTTCTAAAAAAAATCCCAAATTAGGCCCAGGGCCCCTTTCGGCCCTAATCGCAACTCCGGCACGGCGGCTCCGCCGTGCTCCGGCGGCGGCGATTCGCCTCGGGTTGGCTGTTTTCAGCCGTTTCCGGCCGAATTCTGCCACACTCGCATCGGTCCCTGCGAGAAAACAACCCTAGGGCCCCCGGGGGGCCAAAAAATCACGGAAAAACAGAGCTTACCGGCGGCGGCGCTCTCGGGTGCGGCGGCTCTCCGGAGAGGTTCGTATTTTGGTGATTCGGCTCCGGTCAACCTGTAGAGAAAAGAGTGGTGATCACGGTGATATAAAAATTGCATCAAACGGAGGCCGGGAAGGGCCTCATCGGAGGCAAAAACCGAGAAGGGCGCGGCGGCGCCGCTGGGCTTCGGCCGTGCATTCCGGCCGTTTGGCCAGGATTTTGGCTCCGATTTGGCCACAGGAGGAATCAGCGTGGAAAAACGAGTCGGGGGTACGAAATTTACCTCGATCGGCGGTCGGAAGTTCCTCCGGTGCGGCGGCGGGTGGCGGCGGCCGGCTTCTGGTTCGTCTTCTCCGGCGAGTGGCAGGCGGCTAGGGTTTGTGGTCTGGTGTGGGGGTTCTATTTATAACCCCTTGCCTTTGATCTCAGCCGTCCATTTTGTTTTAATCTGGGCCGTCCGATCGCACGTTTGATCTGGGCCGTCCGATTGCGCCCACGCGGATCGCCAACGTGGCCCTTTTTGGAACGACGTAGTTTTGCCACGTGGCAGGTCCCGGTTGGCCGGGACTGCTGACCGGGCCTGCTGACGTGGTTGCCGACGTTTTTTTTTTTTTTTTTTTTTCTCCTCGGTCCGGGCGCTACAAGTAGTTTTCGGCAACACCGACGTGTATGATGCTAGGGTCTTGAGATTTAGTAGTTTTGTTGCGTGGGTTGATCAGGCTCTATTGTATTGCAGAACGATAAATTTGTACCATTATCTCACAAAATTATCTCTTAACCATTATCTTAACAAAATTATCGGTTAAATTTCTAAATAAATAGTTAATAAGTTCTTTATCACAAAAATTAAATTCAAAAGTAAATTTTAATCGAAGTGGTTCATTTTGTAATAAAATGTCAAAATTCAGCACAATTCCTCCCTCGTGTTTACGTTTCTGATTGCTCTCTTGGACACTTCATCCGCTAAGACGTCAAACTTTTCAAAATTACAGATTTCTCCTTATTTTAAAAATATTCTCCATTTCAGTCACTTTTAAATCACATATATATATATATTTCAATTTCTTCAATTTTTTTCAATTTAACCCTTATAGTAATTTACTTTTATTTTTCTTAGTATTTGAAATTTAATGTTATTTTTTTTAGAAATGTAACAGCCATAAATTCTGATCTAATAAGGTCTTTTAGTCATGTAATTTATTTATTAATTTAAAATAAATATATTTCTTATTTTAAATAAAATAGATTTAAAATGGATTAACAATTTAAGTACAATTATATAGAAGTGGAAAAATGAACCTTTAAAATTTTAATAAAAGAGGTATTTTCAATTGTAACGACCCGCTTTATTTGAATATAAAGGAGCTTCACCTCATATATAAACCTGATAAATTTTGTGCAACACTATGTTAATCTCTATAAATCAGTAATACATCTCTTGTACGGAGTCACAATTCATGAGGCTTACAATAATCTTTTGAATTTATATTACAATAATACATTTAGATCTACTTTATAATAAACGTTCAATTTAGCTAAAAGATTCTTCGAAGTCTTCCTTTGATCTTGAACTCCTTCCTGACCTGAACTAATCTATACTAGGGGTGTAAATTGGGGTGAACTTCACAGACTCAGTAAGAATAAAGTAGTATTCAAAGCAGAGATATGTAAACACACATTCATACAGGTTTAATAAGGCAAATGCAAATTTTATCGAGTAAAATCCAAAGTTGAACAACACTCATACCATCATCCCTTTTTTTCCTTTTATTGAAAAAGATCTCTATTCTTTTCTCTTACTAGCAATCATCCATACACGTAACATTAAGAAATCATTAGAAACACTGTAAAAAGTACAATCAACATGCATTTCAATAAATGTAACACTTGGTCCTTACCATTTCACCGAAACTAGGGTTACTTACCATTTCCATTTATATCACATATTGTCATTTTCCTTACTGGTATCACTGGGGGCCTATAGGGATCCCCACTACACGCGGATGTACAAACATTTCTTTTATAATCCATCAGTCGTCCCCATATTCCCTCTGGTAATTGGCGCCACAATTATAATTCATTTCAACACCCCATCCGGTATGAGCGTAATTAAACCAATCTCCAACTCCCTTCAACATGGGACTTCCTAATCCCATACGACTGAGAACACATTCACGATAGGGTTCACCCTATGTATCAAAGATTATTTTTATTTCATATCTTCATTTTAGAAACTCAAACATTCTTGATATTTTATTCTTTTTCTACCCAAATATTATATTTATATTTTTAAAGAAAAATTCATATTCAATAGTAGTATTAATTTATACTCTCACTCACACTGCCAATAATCAATCTCATCATGCTCACACACCTATTTACACAATTGAGATATACACTCATTCCACTCATAACGAGTATACATAAAAACAAACTTGTGTGTATATCAAACACACACAAAATCGTTTGAGCAAGTAGTCACATGCATATATATATATGTCTAACATATACAGTTTACATCATATTAAACATATACTCAACGCACTACATAAGCGACAAGCAACCATGATCCATATCTACACACATTACTTACTTAAATTTATCTTGGTACCATTATATTTAACCATAAACCTATTCTAATTATGTATATATATATACTTTCTCACAATATATATATATATATATATTTCATCTAATTATGATTTAACATATATAAACCATTATAAACATATTAATCATAAATATCATAATACTTATAAATATATAAAATGTTAACACATATCTCACATTCACCTATATAACTCATACATACAAATTCTCTAATTATTGACATACCTAAACACCACCATGCTTCTTCTTTCTTCTTCTTCTTTGTTTCCCCACCCATGTTCCCCTTTCTGCTAGGGCTTTTCTTAATTTTTTTAATTTTTTAAATTTTCTTTATTTTTTAATTTTTATTTTTATTTTGGCCTGGGCTGGGTTTCCTCCTCTCCTTGGGCCTGGTTGTTACATCAATAATTGTATTTTGTAAGAAATTTTATAATTCTAGTTCTTTAAATAAATTAAATAAAATTAATAATAATAATAATAATAATAGTAAATTTATAAATATATACATATATATATTTATGTATATTTTAAATCTTGTTTTTGTTTATATTCTGGAGTGATTTTAAATAATTTAGAAATTTATAGAATAGAATAAAATAAAAAATATATATATATATATATATGAACTGAAATAAATTTTTATAGCTATGTATATAAGTAAATATATGTATAAATACATAAATGAATGAGTAAATATATATGTATAAATATGTGTGTATGTATATATATATATATATAAAAGTAAATATAGAGATGTATGAGCAGATAAATATATATAAATATACAACTGTGTGTATATAAAAAAGCATATATATGTATAAATAAATAGAAGTATGAATGTATATTTATATATTGAAGTATATATCTATAAATATATATGTGTGTGTGCATATGTATAGGCATATATTATGTGTAAATAAATAGAAGTGTGTATGTAAATATATATGTATAGATATATATAGGTGTGTGTGTATATATAAATTGAAGGCTCGCAGGAAGGGAAATTATGCCCACACCTTCTAGCCCAGCTCTTCTTTCTTTCCTGTAAACCTTAGGCGAGTGGAGGTTGGATGGTTTGCAACTGAACCCCATGCACATTCAGATGTTGTGGACATTTAACCACCCCGCAGGAGAGCCACCTGGCTGGCAGATGGCAGCACCGATCAACAAATTTTTGGGGCTGTCGGCCACCCCTTCCAATCAATGATGGAGATGGCCTGCATGTAAATGGAAGGTGGAGATCCTTTTCCAGTTTTTCCTTAAATCCTTCTTATACGAAAAGCATTCCTTCATTTCTTTTTATTGTAACCAAACTAGCAAATGAAACATAAGTGAGTGAATGAGAGGATTTTCTGTAGTAGATTTAGAAGTAGATTTGGTATTCGGGTTGAAGGCTTGAACATCACTTCCATTGAGGTAAGTTTTCCAGGTTCATCTCTTCTTGTTCTTCTTTCATTTTAGATTACAACTAACTAGAAATAGGATTTCCAGTTAAGTATAATCAACCTCAACAAAGAATCAAGCTGTTTCCAAGTTTGTTTTCCAGAATTCCTTGCAGACCGCACCTTTCCGCGTTGCAGTTTGTTTTCCAGCTTCTAACCCAATTATTTCCTTCGTGTTTTTCGGTCCGTTTCTGCTGTTGCATCAAGGTAAAAATTGGGAATAATTTAGATGTACAAATATGTTCTTTATAGATTGCATTTCATGGGTGGTTTGATTAAAAGAAAATATTAAACAATGTGGTTTTAAAATGGAAACGGGTGGGTGTGTTCACCGAATGAAAAACAGAGGCCATTAGCCTCTATTAAGTGTTTGGGCATCGAAATGCCCCTGAACTCGTGCTTTACAGTTTCTTCTGTGCTGACACGTGAAGGAGATAGATTCTAGGCATAACTGGATAACCTGGAACTGCCTCTGATAGACTGCCAACGCGCAGATGCCAAGCTGAAGAGAGTTGAGAGTATTCGGGCACTAGAGTATGTTAAAATAGGGACCCGACAGTGTGCCTTTGCACACGGTCTGTTCCCTTGGTCTGGTTGCACTGTGCAGCAGGCCAGCGGGCCGTACTGGCCTGACAGACATGAGCCCATGTAGAGGGGCCTTCACGGAAGCCTACTGAACCATAAGCCCAACGTGGGGACTTTGTTTCCTTGGGCTGGATTTGGACAAGTGGGTTTTTTTGGGGAATAATAATAATAAAACATAATAAATTAGAAAACAATGGAAAATGTTTAATTGGTATGAAAAGGATGAAGATTGACATAATAATAATAATTAATAAAATTAGAAGATGGGTAAAAATTAAATTAGAAGACGATTAAGTATAATATAAAATAGGAATATGAGTAAGATTTGTGATGGAAACATTGATAAAAATAATAAAACTGAATAAATAATAAATAATAATAACGAAACCTAATTTAGATTTAAATAAAATACACTAATTAAATAAGAATTAAATAAATAGAATTAGAAATCTAAGTAAAATAAAGTATGGTAAACAAATAATTGGATAATAATTCAAATAAATAAATTATAATAAAGTTTCCATATTAATAAAATTAATAGGATAAAATAATATATTAAATTTAAGAAAGAATTATTAAAGAGTCTAAAACATAAATAATACAGTGTCGAATTAAATTTAATGCACTAATTTTCTTGGAAGATATAGAGGTTATAGGAGAACCACTACACTTTGGGTGTGGCATTTGGTTCTAACTATGGGACTAGGTTAAGTGGTCTGCGGATTCTGAATTGATTATAATTCACGATTATAGAGCTCAAGGATGTAAATGATGGTGACCGAAGTGATATCTAATTGATGACGATCGGAGAGTATTGAGTGATTTTTAGACATCTTTATCGTTACTAATTAATTGCAATTTCATCCTTAGTTAGTTGGTGACCTGCACCCTCCTTGAAAATAATGTAAGCCGCTGCACGCATAGAATTGTAACCAATAAAATTAAAATTAAGATAATAATTTGACATTAAAATTGAGTGAGAAGAAGTGTTTACTCTTGAGTGCTTGTGTGTGAATTATATAAATGCATTAAATACGATATTGAATGTCACTTATGGATGAATTATTATTGTGCAAAGTGATTGGTATGATATTATGGTTTGTTTTATTTTTATTAACTATTTTCTTAATTCTGCGTTATAGAAATGTTTTCAAAATATGTTTGTATGCTTTTAATATTGTCTACATTGGAGCTCACCCAATTTTAACCCCCCCTCATCACCCTCCACATATGCAAATTTTGATAAGTTGTTGAGGACCTTTGCCTAGTTCTTTTCCAATAAGATTAATTGTGGGAGCATACCTATGTATTTCGTTAAAACTTTTTTGATACTATCATATTTTATATAGATTATCTCTTTTGATTTGTATATAAACATAGATGACCTCATGCCTCAATGTATAGTTTTTGTATGTTGTATTGAGATGAATAGTTCTGCTGCTATATGCATATATTTTTCTTTATGTCTACTCTATCGGACGTTGGTGCCCCACTTGGCATCGGGATATCATAGAAAATTTAAATTTTTTGGGGTTGGATTAAATTAATAGTTTCTAAAAATTTGGCTTTCGGTATTGTAAAAGCCCAAGATTTAATGAAATGAAATTTATTGAATTAATGAACTAATATCAGAGACAATTGAGAATTTAAAGTTTACATTCCTTGCATAGTAAATTAAAATGTCAATAGAAATATGCAAATGTTCTTTTAAGGAAATTAAAAATAACATAAATATAAATATAACTAAAATCCTATAAGGTCAATCTCCGCAAGACGTCTGAATGTGAGAGGCAACTTTTAGTCGCTAACTTTTTTATTGTTCATGATCTGGATCTTAATCTTTCTAATCTGAAATACTTAAATAAGAGGGATGAATTATACTAATTCAATAAGAATATTAACACTTAACAACTGATAGAGAAATTAAAAGTTAGTAAAAATCATAAAATAACCAACAAAATCATTTTTTTAAAAAACAAATTCATTTAATGTAAAAATGTAAATTTCATACCCACTTTTTAAGTTTTCAAATTTGACTTATGAAGGCTTTTGTCAAGATAGCAATTTATTATATATTCTAAGGATAATAATAATAAACTTTACCTTTTACCTACTTACCAGTATCTCTGGAGTTCCATAGGGGTTCTCCCTACGCGTGGGCCCAATATCCAATTTATCAATTAACCGATCGTCTCATACCATGTCTGATAATGGACGTTAAATGTACCACCGCCTCAATACCATGTCTGGTATGAGGATGAACAAATTTTGTCCAACCTCTTCCGATATGAAATTTCTCAGCCCCGTTCCACTTATGTAATGCCCACGGTAGGGTTTGCCTTATGTACCGAGACCATATACCTTTTTCTATAGTACCCGGTAAATCTTTTATACACATTTTTATATCATCAATCAGCTACCAATCACATACAATAATCTTATCTTATAATTACATGACAATTGAATGACTTTTAAACAGGTAATATAAATTTATACTTTAACAATTAAGAAAAATGTGATTAAGGCATTTATTTCAAATCAATCAACAAATAGGAATAAATGGTTAAGTTGATCAATGAATAAGAAGACAAATAAACCCATGAATTAAAGTGCATGCGGTAAGTAAACAATAACATTTTAGCAATAATTGAACAGTATTGATAAAATAAGTAATTTCGTACTGACTAGTTAACAGCTCTACTGGAGACGTGTATTTAATTAATTAAAGATTTTCAATATTCATAAATTACACTATTATTATTTATTAAACTTTAATTAACTGTAACGAGAGAAAATAATGAGAGATTCTTACCCCGGATCGGCGTTTGAAATACCGCCTTTTTCACTGCACTTCCTAGTGGTTCTCGAATTTCTTGGGTTTATTATGTAAAAACTAAAAATACGTATTACATATTCTGAAATACCTTAAAAAGACCCGAAAATAAGGGGTTTTAAA
>NW_019028730.1:0-12359 GCF_000150535.2 Carica papaya | reverse complement strand
CAATTTTAAAAATTTTGGGCATATTCTGATACAGTCATGTCACCCTGGACCAGGTGTGCAAACTCCATTTCTTTTAAATGTCAGAGATATTCTGGGAGGTACTCTGTATTGAACGCCATCAAGAATTGTTTCCAAGTGACTGGAACGAGCAAGGTGGCCTGCTTGTGTTGCCACCAGCGGCTTGCCTCTCCTACCAGCATGTAGGTGGCAAGTATGACTCTCTATTCGTGAATCACCCCAAGAGTCGTGATGACCTTCTTTGTCTCAGCTAACCAATACTCAGCCTCTTCAAAGGAGAATGCCCCTGCAAAAGTAGATGGATTTAGTCTTTTATATCTCTCAATGTAGTTTGGATCCATCATGTGAGGAACTGGGTCCCGTGGAAGAGGGATTGGATTATGCTGGGGATGGACTAGATGACCCTGTGGTGGTACTAGATGATACGGTGGAGACATCAAATTGTACTGTGGTGGTGACGGGTGATGCGGTCACCCGCCATTTTTTTTTCTCTGATTTGACCATAGGGGTGCTCAGAATCAAATTCCGAGCGGATAAGAAAATTTTTACATTTTTTAACAGTTAGAGGTGGCTCCGGCGCGGTAACTGGTGGCGGTCGGCTCCCTTCTCCCGCGCCTAGGGTTCATCGTGTATGATCTCGCGTTAATCTGAGCCGTTCATCGTGTTTGAACTCGATCGTCCAATCGCATTTAAAGAGAAAATAAATCTTGACCGTTCATCTTGATTTGATCTCGATCGTCAGATCGCGTTTAAAGAGGGAATGAAACTGAACCATTCATCGCATTTGATCGCGACCATCTAATTGCGCCTGAGGAGAGAACGTATCCGGACCGTCCACGCGCGCAGGAACGCTTCTGGATCGTCTAATCGCGGGGCACGTGGATCGTTAGCGTGGCCTCCTGCGTGGCACCGAATGAGCGTACCTTGTCACGCGACAAGCTCCGATTCGTCGAGACTGCTGACTGGGCAATTTTACGTGGCAAATTTTTTTTTAATTACGTTCTAACCCCCAATTTCTGATTTTTCTTTCAAAAATACCATCCGAACCCAAATTTTTACTTATTTTTTCCAAAATTATTTTCAATTTCATCCTCAACCTATTTTTTTCATAATTTTACATTAAATTAAAATTTATTAATTTTAAAATATATACATTTTTAGAATGTTAAAATTAATCTCGGTCCAAATTTTGAGGCCGGGTATTACATTAGTCGTATACACTAAAGATTGATTGGTCCAATTTATTTTATTAAAATATCAATAATAAATTTTAGTAGGTCTTTTAACTATTAAAATTTTAAATATTTTTATTATTTTAAGTAAATATTTTATCACAAATATGTGTATCTTTTATACTTTTAGGTTATATGCATGTATATGATGATAAATAATAATAAATACTGCTTTTGAATTTTGACTCATATAATGTGAGTATATCTAGTCTCCCAAGTGCATTGTAACTACTATTTTTCATTTGTTTAGATGTATATTAATTAACATAATTTACATTTTAATATATTTAATTAGTTTCTTATCATTTCAAAAGACATTTAGTTGGAAAAATAAATTAAAAGAAATTTTTTGGTAATTTAAATTTAAAATAAAATTATTCATTGTTTGTATAGTTTATTTTATTAACTTTATAAAATAATTTAATTAATCACCATTTATGTTTAAAAATTATTATATATAAATTAAGACAAATTAAATTAACTATATACAAATGATTGCATATATTAAATGATAAATTCTATGAATATGATTGATTTTATCATATTTTGATAATCATCTTAATTTTAAATAAAACTTTGAAATGAAATTGTTATTAATATGCAATTAGTATTGTCAAGTATTATTATATTAGTAGTTTTATTATTAATTATTATTATAATCACGTTAAAAAATGAAAAAGAAAAAAAAAAGGAAAAACTAAAAGAAAAAGAGAAAAAAAAAATCAAAATGAAAAAAGAACAAGGACTAAAAAGAAAATAAAAAAAATAAAAAGAAGTTCATCCTATAATAGAATGACTTCGCTTGACAATTATTTTTCTCTATTTTTTTTTCTTTTAAGTATAAATTTTATAAACACAATAAAAAATAAAATTTAGATAAAATTCAAAAATTGGACAAGTGCAATTTTTTGATGATGCAAAATAATAGCTTTTTGGGGGCAATATAAATAAATTCATATAGTGTTTGTTAGTCAAAGAAAAGAAAGAGGGATATCATAAATTAAGCATGTGGGTAAGGATGTAATTGTGACACAAATGCAGCAATACGGATTTTTATGAGTAAATATAGTTGTTACCTTTCACTCATCTATATCGAAATAAGTAATAATATCATATATTTATATAGTAATTTTCATACTTTTAATGAATTATATTATGTATCAATTATAACATATAATAAATTATTAAAACTTTCATAAAACATTTGAAATCTAAAAAGTCAGATAATGTTTTAAAGTCTAAAAAATTAAAGTCACAAAAGAAGTGTATTTCTATCTTATGTTCCCTTTGTATAAGATCTCATTGCCTCGACGATCTTTTGGTTTGGTCCTGCTTTCTCTATCCTGTAATTAGTAAAAAGAAATAAGTCACCACATATTTAGTAAGAATAATGTAGAACTCCAATTCGAAGATTGAAGTTAATATATTGATTCGACCAATTGCTTTTACTCCAAACTTACTATACCTTTCACACCCATATGATTTCCACACTTAATTACAACTACGTCAATCCATTAACCACATGTTTTTTCATAACTTAAAATTTTATAGTCACTTTAGATTAATTCACAAATCTCATAATACAAATATTGTAATCACATTAATTTTATATTTTTACATATATGATGTCATTCTTTAAACACAAAATCATGTAACAGTAAATCCCCCAAACACAACTAATATTCATATATATGTTTGGGTTATTTTATATGATACAGTTAGTCACAATCACAGAAATATTTGATAACTCACACTATCAACATAAACTTAGTCATAGTTACACAATTATATGTCACAGTTACTGTTATAGCTATAATTAGTGTCATAGTTACAGACATAGTTACAATTACAATTATTGTTATAATTAGATGGTACATGAGATAGAGTTTGTAATCTTACTTCATTGTGATGCTGGAATGCACATCTCTATAATAAAGAAAATCTTTACAATTATTCTCCAACGCCATCTATTATAATTTACTTTTTATAATATATTGATATTTCTACTTTATCTATCCTTATTCTACTCTTGCGCTGAGTCCTAATTCCTCATTTCTTCATGCATAACTTTTATTAACTTCCGAATTCAGAACTCATCAACTTCCAAGATATTTTACTCTATCTAAAATATTAAAAGATGGTTCATAATATTTAAACTCCAAAATATTCACTTCATGAATTATTTAAATTCTATATTAATTCATAGTTACCCACCAATTAATCACAACCCATCTATGATTTCTTAAATATCATATTAATCATTAAACCTAATCACATATCCAAATATTTGTTTAAGATATTATATTCATTAAAAGTGCTTCCTTTTATATATTTTACCTTTCAATGTTGTAATAAATTTCCTCAACCAATATTCTAGATCTCTACCCCATCTTAATCACTCTTGTTTCCAAACCCAGTACTATTCATTGCCCGGAATGTAATGACTGTTTGTTGGGCTGTAGACTAAGAGCTCAAATCAAATGTCCCTTAACCCTTTTTATCTCTACCATCTATTTTTCCTTAAAATTTGCTTCAGGTTCAACCCATGAGAGCCTTTGGATTTCTCTGGAATCCTTCTTATGGGCTTGGGCTGCCCGAAACAAGGCCTCATATCCTGTTGTTCTCTTTATTACAAGTACCCCTTTCGGCTGTGCCCAAGAGAGGGCTTTGATCGGCTCCCCGCAAAAACCAACCTATAAAATGTTATCTTCTAACTTCCATGCATTTGGATTAGGCTACGAGGTAACTTAAAGTGGGCACTCATTTAGAAACGAACATGATCTATTTTCTAACACAATCAATTTACATGAAGTAAGTAAGTAAAAGTTCATAAATGAAATTCAACAAAACAATTATAACATATAATACAAAATTGAGAGAGACAGAGAGAGAAAATGGTTAGATTCTGAAGTGCAAGACCAAAGCTGGCAAAGTGATTGGACAGAAGCCCGTGATTAGACTACTTGGGCCTATAGTTATAGTAACAATATATTTATACACACACACATATGTATATACATATAGGTAAACAATATAATATCCATATGTGTTATATGAAGTAAAATGTGTTGGAAGAGACGAATTATATATATATGCGGTAATGGAAAGAAGGTGATCGGGCTTGCTAAGAACGTTTGTCGAGGAATCTAATAAAGACAAAAAAAAGTGAAAATAAAATAAGGCAAAGAGCGAGGGACTTTGAATCTCTTTATATACCCCAAAAGACTTGTCAAAGACATACTTCTGATCACTGCAATTAGTTACAGAAGAAGGTGATGGCACCGGTGGGATTACCTCCCGGCTTTAGGTTTCATCCCACCGACGAAGAGCTCGTCAATTATTATCTCAAGAGAAAAATAAACGGTCTAGAAATTGAGCTCGACATTATTCCTGAGGTTGATCTTTACAAATGTGAGCCATGGGAGTTGGCAGGTTCTTCTTCTTCTTCTTCTTCTTATTCCCCTTCTTCTTCTTATTCTCCTCCTCCTCCTCCTTCTTCTTCTTTTTCTTCTCCTTCTTCTTCGGAGTTCTGTTATTTAATTCTTCTTTCACTCTCATATACATTTTTACGTAGATAAGATTGCCCATGCATGCAATGTCTACGACGTTAACCCATGCATATATTCTTCACATTGAACTGATACGTGATTTATATTAATGTGTCAGAGAAATCATTTTTGCCGAGTAGAGATCCGGAGTGGTACTTTTTTGGACCCAGAGATAGAAAATATCCAAATGGGTTTAGGACGAACAGAGCCACACGAGCAGGGTACTGGAAATCTACAGGAAAAGATCGTAGGGTGACATCCCAGAATCGACCCATTGGGATGAAGAAAACTTTGGTTTATTACAGAGGTCGGGCTCCTCAAGGGATTAGGACAGATTGGGTGATGCATGAATATCGTCTTGATGATAAAGACTGTGAGGATACCTCTGGAATCCAGGTAAAATCATATATATATAAACTGAGATAAACCTTCACCAACCAATTAATTCTGCTTCATCTATCAAACCCATATGATCTTAAACACCAATTTTAAAGCCTATAAAAATTATCGGTAATCTTCAATGAAAAATTTCATCTTACATGGGTTGAATATGAAGGTTTATCTCAGTTTTTATATACCTGTATAATAACCCTTTTTGGGTTCTGGAATTCTAGAATCATCATTGTCATCATACCTATGAAAGACTTGTTATTAATTTGCTGATTCTTTTTCCTACATATTATTACTTGCTTGCTTGATTTCTCATTTTGATTTTTCTTTGCTTCTGTACTTCTTTATTCGACTAATATTATGATTGAACAACTTCTGCTCTTATATTGTATTATTTGACGGTGGATTTTCAATTCTTAGTTTTCAAAGTAGGAACTTTCAAAACAGTCCTGGAAATCTAAAGAGAAACTCTAATACAGACCAATATTGAAGTTACAAGGTCATTTTACAAATTAATGTATTAAGTGATAGGATAAATAGAATTGAATTAAGTGTGAACAATGAGCTTAGGAGAATTCTTACCAAATGAAACTGAAACTTAAAAACAAATTGGTTATGAAAGCTAAAACCAGTCCTTTTTTCTAAATTTAGTTTATCAGTTTTATGCATATATATACACATTACTAATAATCTCTACCTCTCTTTATATATATATGCGTGTGTCTGTATATGTTTCCCATAATGTGAAAGTCATAGATACTAGTATTTACATTTAATTTTCTTCATGATATATAATTTATGATAGGCTAGCAAACTTGTGTTGTAAAGTGTAAATATTATAGCGTGGAATTCAAGAATATTAGACAAGCACATCCTTCATTTTAGTCATGTTTGTTGATCAGTTCACCCTTTATTTAATATTGTGGCTTCACAAACAAGAATGGATTTCTCATGTCTTACCAGCAAGTACTTTTAACTCCAAAAGTATAGAAAGCAAGCTAAAGCCTCATCATCATATGCTTTAAGCCAGAGCTAGACATTGATTTCCAGCATATCTATATATACATATATTACACACAGATCGTACTGCATGGAGTATGTGTGATTAGCAAAAAAATCCATAGTCAGGCATTGTAGGGACGTGCGCATGACTTGCATGTAAAGCATATAATATCTGCATACGTGCTTTTATCTTATTTTATTGTTATTATAATTATTATTATTGTTATCATAATATAAATGTAGATACAGATAATGAGTGACACAGACATATTCGTTGCTTGCTCTGGATTTCGCTTTGTCTTTTATCTATAATAGGACAAAAGTACTATTCCCATATGACTCAGTTCCTTCTCAAACCCTGTCATTATTTGCTTTTTCTTTTTATAAATTTTATTTTTAACAACTGGTTTTTCTTACCAACTTTTTAACATTCTGTGATCTAGCATAAGAGATTCTATGATACGATCAATAAATTCACTAATTATATGCTGAAAGCAGCTCCCCAATCGCTTTCTTTTGAGCTCTGATGGGATGGTGTCCCCCTCACTTTTTACTTTATTCCAAACACAGAAATATACCAATATATATATATATATATATATATATATGTCATGTTTCTGTTTACAGAGATATTGGTGTTCTTTTCGTTCTTTTTTACAATATTTTATATAATAAAATTAACCAATCACATTTATGGAATTTCTTAAGATGTGCCGATTTATCTGTATTTTTAGATAATTAATTATGATGCTTAAGTATGGTTCATTTGTATTTGTGGTTAGTTTTTAATTAAAAGATTTATTTTGCTTTTCTTCTATATAATTACCATATCGTATACTATATTAACCAATCTTCTGCTAATAATAAATTGTCTAAGTATAGCATTTCATTTAGACAATAAAAAGTCTACTTTTTTTTGTGTGTATATTTAGTGAATTAGCATGTATCGATATGAATTCACCGAGATTAATTTTTATAAAAAATTTTATCTGTAGTATTAATGAAACTGCTTTTAATCAAACGAAAAAAATATAAAGTTTATAAAAGTTTTTATTTGTAATATGAATGAACTGCTTTTAACCAAACGAAAAAAATGTGAAGTCCTCGAGATACCTACATCATAGCAACTAAAATGGATAGAAAATGATCACTTTATGATCTTGGTTTTATTAGCAATTAATTGAGAAGGATATCAAAAAATCTTTTGAAGATTAAATATTATTTTCCAATCTAGTTTCATGCATGCATTTATCTTGTTTTTAAGTATATATTTTGTTGTAATGATTGTTAATTCAATGGCAAAAAGAATATCTTTGATACCTAAAGTAAAATGAATGATACTGAAAATTATAATGCAGGATTCTTATGCGCTTTGTCGAGTGTTCAAAAAAAATGGAATTTGCTCCGACACAGAAGATCAACAGCAAGCACAATGTAGTTTGTTAATGATGGATAGTCCACAAGGCGTGATCAATAACAATAACAATAGTAATATTGAATATGAAACGACGTCCCCTGATGTTCCTATAGCATCATCGTCATACATAGACGAGGATGATAAAGATGATTCATGGATGCAATTCATCACAGACGATGCATGGTGTTCTTCTAGCACTGGATTAATGGGAGTTGAAGAAGTTTCTCAACACGTGGCTTTTACAAATTAATTGAAACTCAAAGTTTGATTAAAATCATCAATAACATAGGTTTTGCATTATCTATATATACATATATAAACAAATATTGTTACAATAAAGAAGTGGGAATATCATAAAAGTGGTGTTTGTAATATTGATTACATTTGGTTCTAATTAGTAGGTTAGTTATCACTAGCTAGTTTTGCTTCTTTTAACACTGGTTTGTTTGGAGGACTAGAGCCATTTTATCATATGGCTCCATGAGTTTTTACTCTCATTCTCTCTGTCTCTTTAGATCTAGAGGGTGATGATATTGGTGTAGTTGTGAAATAAAAAGAAATAATTTTTTTTTTAATTATTATTACCAATTATCTTTTACCTTTATTGATCCATTTCTTTCAACTCATGGTTTTTCTTCTCTCAACTGCTAACATCTAGCATCATTGGTAGAATACATCATTAAATTTTTGCATCACTCAATTAACATTGCTAATTTTAATGCATATTAACAAAAATAAATATGTAGCATGTTAAATCATTATGACTAATGGGACCTTAGAGGTCATTTATCCAAATAGAGAAGCACACATTACCTCATTCATAAGAAAGTATTTAATTTTGTCAAAATTTAATAATGTAACATCCCCAAAATGTAAAGTCTAAAATACCATCCATAAAGATTAATACAATAGATATGTAAAATTTGACTGTAATCTCTCCAAACCGTAAAAGTATAAAATACCATCCATTAATATTTATTCAGAAGATGCATAAATGTAAAATGTGATATTTTTCCATGACAGTCATGACGTAAATCTAAACATATATCCATTTCCAATCATCATAAACTAGTAGACCTTCTCCAACTTGTTACATACAGATAACTCATATATTAGCAACTAAATCCAGCCACTAACATTTACACTTTATAAGCTATTTCTACTCAACAAACCAAAAATAAAACTGAAATCTACAACATTCAGAATATTGCTAAGTCTGTGCACCATCCGGGTCATGTCTCGACTCCGAGAGTTCTTGTAGCGGCTCCTGTTTTACTACCTCTCTACAAAAATAAAAGGATGAGATAACATAACCAAATAAGAACAAACTCAAGCATAAAAATAAAAGCAATTAATTTTTCCCTCCAAATTTCCTCAATAATTGTTTGCACCTCAGTATTTCCCATGTTTTAATAACTCTTTTCTTTCCATTTCATAAAATTCTTCCTCTTTTAAGTACCCTTCACCCATTGGAACATCTTAACAACAATTCTCCATTCAGTCAGGTCTGTATCCTCCCTCTCACCATGCTAACCTGTCCCCTACACCCTGCTCATGTAATCCTGTCAGAGGCACTCTCTTTGTTTCCCTCTTCTCAATCTCTCTTTCTTCCTACAGTGACCAAGTCATCCTATCCCTGTTTCTTCTCAGCCTCTCCCTCCTCCTGCACTTATTTTACTATAGCAGACCCAGCAGGTCCGCTCTCCCTCTATTTTTTTCTTTTTAGTTTCTCCCTCTTCCTGCATTCATCCATCACAGGTAGCTGCACTCCCTTTTCTTTTATTTCCTTTACTCCCTTCAATGATTTTCCCCTTCAGACCGTACTCATTCCACAACAGTACAATTTTAATGCATTTTCGAATTATATATACATATACATAACCCTTCATCGAAGCGATAACACTTGGCTGACTGCACACACATATTCACAGCATCTCCGAATTCCTGGAATAACAAATCATCATATGTAGTCATTATTTATGCATTTAACACATACACACAAGCAATGCAGATTAATTTCCAAAATGTCATGTGGTTATTATGCACATGTGTACTCATCAAGTACTAATTAAAATTAGGATAAGATATCATATCATCTACAACTATATTATGTACAAACATTCAGCACAATTAAATTCAGTAAGAAAGGTAATGTTAACAGTCAACCACTTCACCCCTTTCATGCACTGGTTATCCATACCGAGAAGACATAACCAATATTCCCTTAGCTTCCCAGACGATTTTTCTTTATTAGGTTTGAGTTCTAATATTCTCTGTAACACCCGAACTCAAAAATTAAGTCCGGAATAAATTCTACGATTTTTCTTTATTAGGTTTGAGTTCTAATATTCTCTGTAACACCCGAACCCAAAAATTAAGTCCGGAATAAATTCTACATTAATAAAATACGTTAATATTTATTTTATTTTATTTTTGTGAAATTATTGAAAAAAATAGATTAGAGATGAAAATGAAAATAATTCTAAAAAATGGTGAAACTATGAAAAAAGAAGGGTATTTCTGAAAGAAAATTTAAAAACAGAAGATAAAATCATAAAAAGAAAAAATATGACTACGTAGGATGTCCACGTTAGCAGCAACGACGACTTAGAACACGCCTCATGGCAGACACGCTTGACACCGAGTCCACGCTGGAGGCTACGCGGGCTATCCGGGTGCCTGGGTGATCCGCGTGCTTGGGGGATCAAGCGGTCCAGATTGCATCCCGCGTGCACGAATGACCCGGATCTGTTTTCTCTTCAAATGCGATCGAACGAATGAAATTAATCGTGATTGACGATCCTGATTTGTCCACGTGATTGGCCTAAATAGGCAATGATCGGATGGTTACCCTCGCTCAACGTTGACTCGAACGAACAACCTGGATCGAATAGAGATGAGTATTTAAACTCCTCTTCGCAGGGAACCAAAACTCTACCCGACACAGGAGTGACCGGAGAAGAAGAAGAAGGGTAGTCAGGAAGTGAACCAGACGCCAAAGAAGGAGACTAACCACTGTCGTCACCGTACCGAAGCCACTGCCAATGCTGAAAATGTAAGATTTTCCTTCCATTCGCTCAGAATTTAATCCCGAATCTCCCTATGCCCATATTGAAGTTGAAAGGCCGACAGGTGAGCCCAAAAATATGAGTGAAAGTTGGCCGAGCCGCAGCGGCCGAAATCCAAAATTCTGATGACCCCCTTCCCGCTTCTTGTTTCCCACGATTTTTTGATGGTTGTGTTCCTTGTCATTTTCTGGTGCAGGTTAGTCGAAGGAGAACTCCGACCGTGAAAGACGAACGACGGAGCCACCGCACCCGGAGACCCCCTGCCGGTAGGGTTTTTGTTTTTGCCCTTTTTGACCAACAGAGGCCCCCTAACTTAGTTTTTCACAGGTTTTCATGCAAATCGGACAAAACTGGCCAGAAACAACAAGCCCGAGAGGAGCCGCTGCAGTGGGCGGCAAAGCCGGCGCTGGAACACGATGGTGGCGCCATGCCGGAACCCTAAATTGGTCGAAATTTTTTTTAAACGCCTATTTTAACCTTTTGGGGGTATTTTGGATTCGTGAAAAGTATTTTTAATTTTCACAGAAAAAATCCAGAAAATTGAGGAACCACCAGGAGGCGCAAAAAAAAATATGGTATTTCGAACACCGATCCGGGTGAGAATCCTTCACCTTTTTTTCTGTTATGGTAAATTGAAGTTTAATAACTAATAATCTTGTACTTTGCAAAAAATTAAAAAAATCTTAAAATTAATTGTAGGTCACCGGTGGAGCCGGAACTAGTTAGTATGTAATTGCTTATTTTATCTGCACTACTCATTTATTGCTAGGCTGTTCGATTTCCTTACCACATGCACTTTAATTTATCGGTTTAATTGAATTCTCATTTATTGATTGCCTAACCGTTTTTTTTCATATGTTGACTGATTTGAAATAAATTCTTTAATTATGTTTCTTAATTGTTAAGGTATAAATTTATATTGTCTACTTAAATGCCGATATATTGATCTATAAATATAAAATGAGGTATTGGTATGCGATTGGTGATGGTTTGATAATGCAGATCTATGTATAAAAGACTTACTAGTTACCATAGAAAATGGTGAATGGACCCGGTACATAAGAAAACCCTACCATAGACATTACCTCAGTTGTACAGGGCTGAAAAATCTCATACCAAAAGGGGTTGAGATATATAGTTCACCCTCATACCGGACGGTATTGAGGCGGTGACATGTTTGATGCCAATTACTGGACGAAGTATGAGAATGACCGGTTAATTGATAACATGGATACTGGGTCCACGCGTAGGGGGGATTCTTATGGACCCTCAGAGGTACTGGTAAATAGGTAAGAAGATAAGTTGTTATTATTGCTCATTGGGATATGAAATCACAATGTTATTCGGGTTATTATCTTCGTAGGTCAGTTTTAGAAACTCATAAGGGTAAATATGAAATAATGGTTTTTATGTTAAATGAATATATTTAAAAAGGTAAATGATTCCATTGGTTTTATAATTTTTTACCAACATTCAGTTCTCCGTATATGTGATCAGTGTGATATTTTTATTGGGCTAGTGTAGCTTATTCCCTTATTTAATCATTTCAGATCAAGAAAACCAAAATCCAGATCCTGAACAACAGGAGAATTGCGAATAAAGGTTACCAGGACCCCATCGGAGTTACCCAGTAGAGGTTAACCCCAAGCATTCCCTTTTAAATGAGTCCCTTTTTTTATCACTT
>NW_019028729.1:0-12230 GCF_000150535.2 Carica papaya | reverse complement strand
GAATGTAGAGAATAAAGATGACGAAGCACCAAGAACTGAAAAGCAAGCATAAGCCTCGTAGTGGAAACGCAGGTTCCAGCTGCTCTAAATTCTCACTGTAGAAGAAATTCTAAGTTATTTAAGAGTTAGAAAATAATAACTAATATGTATTTGAGTTTTTATAGATAATTAATGAATTATACTTAATTTTTGGAACCACCACAAATTGAGTATTTCTATTACTCTCTCACTTTTCTTTTTCCCATTTCCAATCAAGTCTTACTTAAAACTAATCTATCTCTTAAAATTTTTCCCAACATATTTGCAAGTTTTAGCCAGCAAGATTAAAAAATGTTAGCATCTGGATTAAATAAAAGTGATTAAAGAAAAAGAAGATGAAAGAAAAGGAGAAATATATATGCACTTTGTTTTCTTAATGAGCTGGTTTTGGGTTTGGCTACATGCCTTGTTGATTGTTGGTTTGGAGATTCAGTTGTCTCTTTTGCTATTTGTTTAATTCCTTCTGCTGGACCTTTAGGTTCTTCTGTGTAAACTGATGCTGGTTTAGGTGTCACCAATGGTGTTTCTTGTTGTGGTTCAGTTGGTTTCAGGAGTTGAGATTCCGTCATCATCTCTGATACCTGTTGTTGGGATTCATTTGTTGTGATCGGTACCTTCTTTGCCTGCGATATGATTACCAAAGATTACGCAAATCAATATTCCGGAACATCTTGATTCAACAATGATTTGTCGAATTATTTTCTCACCAATTCTCTGAATTGAAGATTGTAAATCATTTGATTGTAACGATCTTTGGCTGCCTTCTGATCAAGATTCAACTCCCTCCAAAATCCATACATACCTCCCATGGTTAACACTTTCTTTGCATATATTTTCCATGTATAACTGCAAAGCAACAAAATCACTACATCACTCAAGTTTCTTGTCATGTTAGTGATCAAGTTTAAGCTTTTTATATTTGGTTATCACATGTAAATATAGACATTAATACAGGTATATACATACCATTCGTTGATTCGCTCAAGGCCTGCTGTTGATATGTTGTTCCAATATGAAGCATTCGTCTTGCACTTGTCGAAGAAATCTGCTATCTTATTGCTTGATTCATCGCCATTGTTCGGGTCAATATGGAAACCTGATATGCCATCAACAATAATTTCTGCTGGACCGCCTTTGTTAGTGGCAAAAGTGGGTAATCCGCAGTTCATTGCCTCAATAACTGTCAGGCCAAAAGCCTCATATAACGCAGGTTGAATGAATGCTCCTTTCGTATCTGCAATGCAACGGTAGAGTTCTCCATTTCGGTATCTGTCAGTTTGTGCTGCTATCCATCTGAACTGACCCTTAAGTTGATATTTCTGAATCGAAGCATGCATCTTTTTTATTTCTGCAATTTCCTCTCTGTCATTTGATTTGGATGGATCAAAGAATCCAGCTACAACAACAAGATTCACCAAATCTCTCAACCTTTTGTTCTTCCCATACCATTCGGTTAGTCCTGTAATGTTCTTTACTGTATCAAGTCTTGCCATTGAGAAGATAATTGGTTTTCTTCTGTCTGCAAGATATCCACTGTTGCAAAACCATAATTTTTCTCTTTAGTTAAACAATTGATTCTACGTTATCTGCAAGTAATTGAGACTGTACTTACATGTGCTCATTGTTGTCTTCTCTACTATAGAGTAACTCTTCAATGGCAGGATGGAAGGAGGTTAAACGCTTTTGTTTCTTGGTGTAAGGGAAATAGACAGATTGATCAGCACCTGGAGCAACAATGTTGAACTTTGGATCAAACACGTTGATGCCTGAGGCCACTCGGCAAAGACCAGGCATCGTAAATGCTGTATGGCTTTCATATTGTCCTGGCTTGTCCTTACTGAGCAATACAACAGATAGTTGTTGCATATATTAGGCCTATACGAAAAGGTGGTTGGTTAACTAATTTCGGTGAATTGAAAAAACAAACCTTCCGGCAATTTCTTGGTATGTGCTGGTTATGACGAAGTCAGCTGCATTCATGGCGAGTAAATCAGCAGTGAATTGACATGAAAAGTGGTATTTCGTGTCTAATTCCTTCCATTTCACATCTGAGTTTTCGTACTTTGTCTTCTCCAAAGCATGAGCTATAGTTCCCTGGATTCAAATCCACAGATGGTGATGAATGTAAAGCTGAGTGTTACTAAAGTAGAAATACTATACTAAAGTGAAGAAGATAATTGACAGAACCTGAGTTATTCCAAGCTTGGAAGCCACTAGAGATGCCACGAGATTTCCATCACTGTAGTTTCCAATTACGAGATTAGGTTTACATTCCATGTATTCAAGCACCTTACTAATTGTATCGTGAGCAAATCTCTCAAGATATGGGTAAATATCGAAACGGGAAACCCATTGGCGAACAATTCCTTTATCTGTCCTGAATGGAATCCTAAGAATGTGAGAATGCTTAGTGTTGGCAATAGGTTCCAACTCTTGATTGCACTTTGTCCCTCTAGCATCTGGTATAAGCCTTGTTATCTGATCATACAAAATTTACATATAATCTTGATATATATCTTTCTGGTATAAGTCTAATTCTCTATCCTCAAAACAGCTTACCACAAGAATATGAGGCTTCACACTCAAACCTTGCTGCTTAATTCTGAGAACCAGTTCTTCCTCTAATGCTCTTACTTGATCAAGAATGTAAACTACCTGCATACATGTAATGAACATGTAATAAACTGAAACAAGAAAGAAAAAAGGAAAAAGTAAATCGTTCATGCACTAACTTGGCCTCCGGTATCGGGTAATCCAAGTACATCTGCCTGACCAAAGTAGCCATGAGGAGAGAAGATTACAATGTTGAAAATGGTGGGAAGCCTGGCAATTAGATTAGCTAGCTTTGCAGGGTCTGGCGCTTGTAATACATCAGAAAGTATATTCATTGTTTCTTTTGTTCTTTCTGCAGTATCTCCCCATCCTTTCTCAAACCCTAGCTCTTTTAACCTAAAACCAACCTCTTAGTCAATCTTAATCCCCAAGTAATTAAAACCCACATAAGAAAAATTCAATGACTCATTACCTGTGCTCAAAATCCTGATATACTGCGTCTTTCGGCTGAGCTGACACAATCCCTTCAGCCATTACTAGTGCTTTTTGGAGCTTTTTTAGGCTGTTTATATTTTCTTTGATCATCAAATTCTGTCATACAAAAGTATTCTTGATTACTTGCCAACCAAGATTTTGTGATTTATGAGTAGTGACAGATTCAGAAATTAGTATATTGAGAAGAATATAATGTAATGTATAGATGAATGTGATAAAGCTGACCTCCCCTTGATGATTAAGGCCCTGTAAATAGTTGAACAGAGACACAGCAGTGTGAAGGTTTGTGGAAATGACCTTTGAGATGAAATTAAGTCCATCTCCAATGGAAGAAGGTAGAGTGAGTTTAGGAGTAGAGAAGTCAATGCTTCCAAAATCTATTTCCAAACAATTCTCATCATTTGCCCTGCATTCATAAACACTGACCAATTATAATTTGTCTTGTTGTTTTTTTTTTTTTTTTTTATATAAAATAAACCATCTGGGTTGACAGTGAACAGAGCTGGAAGAGATGATTTTTGGCTGACCAAATTTGGAACTTCAGAAATCAAGTAGAATATCTGAATCATGAACACAATCATACAAAATAAAGAGTAAAAGAAGAAAATACAGAAGATTTATGTGGTTCGACAATAACACCTACTTCCACGGACAAGATCTAGAAAAAATTTTTCATTATGATGAAAAATAAAAATACAACTACTAATAAAATTGCAAATTTTAATATACCAAAAAATACTATAGTTTTTTTAAACACTACTAAACTAGTATTCAGAATACTAGTCAAAACAAAAATTAAACAACAACAACAAAAACTTATAAGCGAATCTTTTGTTTATTCACGTTATATTTTTATGCAAACAATCATGCTTATATATTAATTTGAAGAGAAATTTGAGGATATAGATACCAGTTTTCATCAAAAATCATCTCCTTGAACTTCAAATATTGGGAAGAAGTGATGGAATCAACAGCTAAATTTTCAGTGTTAACTTTAACGAATTCCCAGTAACCAGGACTTGGTTTAACAGCAAATGCAACTAACGGCGGTACTACGGCTGCCTCCTGCAAACCCAATTGTTTTCATATGAAAAAAAATGGAGAAGGAAAAAAAAAAAAAAAGAAGAAGAGAAAAAATTTGAGAAAGAAACCTGAGTGCATGATAATACGTAACCAAACAGTCCCTCAAGGATCTTCTCTCTTTCATGTTTGTCATCAATGCATTTCTTCAATTCAATCATCAAATCTTGACGTTTCATTAATCTTTTCCCTTCTGCAACAAATCTTTTTGGATTTTCCCAATAAAATGTTAGACACCCAGAAGAAAAAACTTTGGCCAAAATACACGTACATACATGTATGTAATATACAATATATAAACTATTAGACATCTTTATATATTATGTTGCACTGTGTGGATAATACCCAGAAAATACTTTCCCTAATGCAATATCTATGCAAGTAGATAAAGGCATAGATAAATACTATCTCACCTCACATGATGCATATGTGAGCACATATAAATAATTAATTAAATAAACTATAAGATAGAAAGACAGAATTGTTATGTTAAGAAGAATTGTTTAGTGATTATATTATTATAAATTTTGTATTTGTTCGACGTAGAATTGTATCCCTTTAATTTCTATGATGTTTGTGTTTGGCGTATAAATTATTAAAAAAAAATTCATTTTTACTTTTGTTGATTAGAAGACCAATTTCTTGTGTATTTATGTTAAATTTTCTACTTGTTTTGCTTGTAATTTCAAAGTTCACATGGGTGAGAAAGAAAATGCATGCTGTTTCTATCAGAAGATTACTACTTAAACCATCTTTTAAGTTTTGATAAGGATATATATATATATATATATGTATATATAAAGCTCATATGGTTGTCTCATATAATTACTACGTAACTAATATACGTATGCATATGTGTGTGTGTGTGTATATATATATATATATATATACCTGGCAAAGCATCTCTTAATATGATAGCGTCCCTGCTTCAAGGCATCAGGCATGCTTTCTGCAATTGTGTCTAATCGTTTGAGAGCAACTGAAGCCATTGAAGCCAAAACTTGAGAATTGAATTATTTACAATTTGACCAAGAAATGGGTTCTGTGTTAGAAATGCGTTCCTTTAATGTATATATATATATATGTATATGTATATGTATATGTATACATATCTGGGAAAATTAGTACAAGATTGAATGAGAGATGATCCAAGAATGAAGAAAATTCCTTGGTAGCATTTGTAGGAAAAGAAAGGAACCTTGGATTGCGAAAAGCAAGTTCAGATATATATATATATATATACATATGTATATGTATTAACCCTTTTTCTCACCTCACAAATACTATAAATTATGAATTACTGTAACGATATAATTTATTAATATGCTACTCTGTTTTCTGCTTCTCTTTGTGCTTTTCTTCACATCTAAACTTACACAGAAACGTGCACAGATATCTTTTACCTCTTCCTTTCTTTTTTGTTTTTTTCCCCCATAATTATACTTGGCAGACATGAACATGGTGGGCTTAGTTTTAGGAATATTTTTTATGTGATTTTTTTTTTTTTTTCTTTGAATAAGAGATGAAGTATGACTCAAACCTAATGAAAATATATACAATACTATCTAAATGCGTTAAACTACTGCAAGAATTTTGAACGATAAATTACAGTTATAAATTATAAATTTTTGGTAATATTTCATAACATAAGTAATAACAAATACACTACTTTGAACTGAAGGTAAGCTGTTTATTGGGTTATCAAATGATACAGTAAAAAAAAAAAAAAAGGTATTCTAGTAAGAGGGAGGAATAGATATCTTTTAAACAGGTAAACTCTGTATCCCCATTTTACCAATTAATTGGTTTAGTTTTGTTATTGGATAACAAAACAAGATGATTAGAAATCTTTTGTTTTTCAAATCAATCGCCTCTTGTGATTTTGAAAAGATATATATATATATATATATATATATATTTCTCTTTATCAATATACAAATTCATTTCCAACCTCTAATAAGGAATAAGGAAGAACTAAACGTTATTGACTCATTTAAAAAATTAATAATCCCCTCGTGAGAAAAGCCCTTCTCCTATTAGGCACTAATTTAGTTTTAACATTAAATTACATTGGGTAATCATTTAAATTATAAACAAAAATTGTAATACTCGGACTCGAAATAAATTTTTTATTTTTTAATTATTAATTTAAAATAATTGATTAATTTATTTTATTTTTATTTAAGTAAAATTTTGAGAAAAAATGAATTAAGAATTAAATTAAAAATAATTTTGAAAAAAAAAAGGTAAAAATTTGAGTTATAGAGGTGTTTTTGAAAGAAAAATTGGAAACAACAGATTAAAGAGCAAATAGAAAGTTCGGCCACGTAGAACTACCAAATCAGTAGTCTCGACGAATCGGAGCGCGCCACATAGCAAGGTGCGCTGATGTCGGTGCCACGCAGGAAGCCACGCTGATGATCAGGGTGCCCCACGATTGAACGGCCCAGGATTGGGCCCGTGCGCATGGACGAACAAGAACTGTTTCCTCTTTTGGCGCAATCGAACGGTCGAAATTAATCGCGATAAATGGTACAGATTCGTTTTCTCCTTATGAGCGATCGGATGGACGAGATCGATCGGACGGACAACTTAGATCAACGCGAGATAGTTATAAATACTTTACCTCACACAGAAACCTAAACCCCAGCCTCCAGCCCCCGCTGGAGAAAAAGAACTAGACGTTAGAGAAAGAGGCTGATTGCCGACCGTCGCCGCACCGGAGTTACCACTGACCGCCAAAAAAGGTAAAAATTATCCATACCTGCTCGGAATTCGATTCTAAGTACTTCTGTAACCAAATCGGAGCAAGAAGGATGGCAGATGAGTCAAAAATCGTGGGCAAAGTCTGACGGAGTCGCGGCGGCTAAAACCCTAAAATCCCTCCGATGAGCCCTTTTCCGATTCCTATTTCATGTAATTTTTCGATTATTGTATTCACCGTCTTTTCTGTATAAGGTAGCCGAAGAAAGAACCTCAACCGTAAAGGAGGACCGGTGCAGCCGTCACACCCGAAGGTCTCCTCGGCCGGTAGTTCGGTTTTTTACAAATTTTTCGGCCAACCGAAGCCCCTAATGTGTTTTCTTACAGGGATACGATCAAAGTCGGCTAAAATTGGTAAAAATCGGCTAAAATTGACTAGGTCGAGGTGAATCGCTGCTGTGGGCGCTGGAGCATGGCGGCACCGCCATGTCAGAACTCTAAAATTGGCCGGAATGAGTTTTGGACACTGATTTCGGATTTTTTAGAGTATTTTTAGACATGTGACGAGTGTTTTGAATTTCACATAAAAAATTCAAGGAACCTAGTACTGTTAGGAGGCATAGTAGACAACTCAACGTCTTGAAACATTGATCCGGGTAAAGATCTCTCACCATATTCTCCGTTTCAATATATTGAGATTTAACAATGTATAATTTTGTATTTTTATGAAAAATTAGAAAATTCTAAAAATAATTACAGGTTACTAGTGGAGCCGGAACTAGTTAATTCACAATTGTCTTGATTTTCTGTTTATTTTCCTGTACTATCTTACTTGCTTGATTTTCGTGTAGCATATAATTTTAATTTATAGTTCAATAGTCTTATCAACTTGTCTGGTTATTTTGGTAATATACCGTCAGTATAAATGTAGTTTAATTGATATATGAATGTGATATGAGATATTAGTATGAGTTTGTTGGTTCTTTGTTGATTAAAATCTGTACATGAAAGACTTGCTGGTTATCCAGGGACAGGACGAACTGGCCCGGTACATAAGAAACTCTACCGTGAATGTTATCTCAGTCGGACAGGCCTGAGAAGTCCCTTATCAGAATGGTTTGGGAGATATAATTCACTTTCATACCGGACGGGGTATCGAGGTGATGAATATTTAGCGCCCATTACCGGACAGGGTATGGGAATGACCGGTCAATTATAAAATTAGATATTGGGTTCACGTGTAGGGAGAATACCCCTATGGACCCCCAGGAGTACCGGTAAGTAGGTAAGAAAGGAAAGTTATTATTTCTCGTTCTCTTATGCATGAAAATGAAAAGTGATATGGATATGAGTCTTTATAGGTTGTCTTTAGAATACTCGTTATGGTAAGTATTAAACAAATATTTTCAAGTTTAAATGTATTTAAATAAAGCAATGGTTCGATTAGTTATTTTTCTAAATTTTTTACCAATTTTTAGTTTTTCGTACCTGTGATTAGTGTGATATTCTTACTAGACTAGTATAACTCACTCTTTCATTAACTATTTTAGATCAAGAGAACCAAGATCCAGATCCTAATTAGCAAAAGGGTTGTGAGAAGTTCACTATTCGGACTCCCTTTAAGTGCTAGTGAAAGTTGTCCTATGATGGTTAGTTATTCGCTTTTCGTTTTATTTTTTTAATTTCTGTTTGTCTTTTAGAATGGATATTCTCGTAACCCCATTGGACATTCAAAATTATTGTGTAAGGAACGTAAACCCTAACTCTATTAATCGTTTCCGCATTTAATTCATGAATTCATTTTTCTTTAAGTTCTGGGCCTCTACAGTTGGTATCAGAGTCGCGTTCCTCGTAACTATTCCTTACACAAAGACCTAAAAATACCAAATACAAACTATCGCTCAACCTTTTCTTGTGAAATGCAGGCATACAAAAATGAGAAGAGGAAGACCCCCATTAAATCAAGCAGCTTACGATGGCTCATTTCGAGAGAATGTTGACCGACTCTTTGAGATGCTGGAGAGACTCATCTCTACCCAGCAGCCCGAAAGGAAAGGAGGGAGCTGTCTGACCCTCTCCCGCTTCCATAATTTGAGCCACCCTTACAACGGAAAGATCTGAAGCCACCCCAGTACAACCCTGCTCCTCCACCATACCATCCGGCATGACAGTACAATCTGATGCCTCCATTGCATCATCCAACACCACCACAGTACAACTTGATGCCTCCACCGTAACATTCGATACCACCATAGGACCACCCGATCCCTCCCCAACACGATTCAGTTCCTCTTTCATGGGACCCAGTTCCACCTATGATGAACCCAAACTACATTGAAAGGTACAAAAGACTAAACACATCTACCTTTATAGGTGCATCCTCTTTTGAAGAGGCCGAGTATTGGTTAGCTGAGACAAAAAAGACCTTCGCGACTCTTTGGGTGGTTTCTGAAAAGAAGGTTGTACTTGCCACCTACATGCATGTGGGAGAGGCAGGCCATTGGTGGCAGCTCAAGTAGGCCACCCTACCAGGTCCAGTCACTTGGGAATAGTTCCTGATGACCTTCAATACAGAGTACCTACCAAAGTACCTCCGATATTTGAAGGAGATGAAGTTTGCACACCTAGTACAGAGTGAGATGACTGTGTTGTAGTAGACTCAAAGGTTCCTAAAGTTGGACTGATTTTCCCCTAAGAGCATGATGAATGAGGGCAGGAAGGTAAAGAAGTTCGAGTGGGGCCTCCGCCATGAGATCATACAACAACTGTACGTATTTGAGCTTAGTACCTACTCAGCTGTTCTGGCCAAGGCACAACTAATAGAGAGGAACCTTCGCATCTTTCTTCCAGCAGTGGAGAATCCCAGACCCTTGGTTTTACACCACAGACCAGCACCCACTGTACCGGTTTAATAGAACAAAAAGTCTAGGCCAGTGACTCAGACTCCTCCTCAGGCTCTGCTAACAAGACATTGTAGGATTTGCAGCATTGTAGTAAGAATCATGGAGACAGACCCTGTTATCGTCTCAATAATACTTGTCGTATATATGAGAGTACCCAACATTACGCGAGAGAGTGCCCATAGAATCAGAACCAGGTCTGACCTCCTATTCAAGGCAGAGCTTACAACTTAACTCAGCAAGATGTTAAAGCCAACTAGGATGTGATACAGGGCAAACCTAAGAAAGAAGTTTGCATTCAAGAGATCTCAATTGTTCTAGACTTCTTGGATGTATTTCTTGATGAACTATCCGGACTACTAGTAGACAAGAAAGTTAAGTTCACCATAAATCTTCAGTCTAGCACCCAACCTATTTCTGTTGCCCCTTACCGAATGAGGCGTGTTGAAATAGACGAACTAAGAAAAGATAGTGGGTTCATCCGATATCATGTATCTCTTTGGGGTACTGAAGTCACAGTTGCAAGGAAAGGAGATGAGACGTTATGATTGTGTATTGACTACAAGCGATTGAACCAAGTCACAATTAAGAATAAGTACCCCATCCCCAGAATTGATGACCTTTTTTACTAGTTGGAGGGTGCTCAGGTCTTCTCCAAAATAGATTTGCGTTCGGATTACCACTAGATAAAGATCAGGGCAGAGGACATTCTCAAAACAGTTTTCTGAACCAGGTACAAATGTTATGAGTTCTTAATCATGTCCTTTAAACTAGTCAACGTATCAACCATTTTTATAGACTTGATGAATAGGATTTTGAGACAATTCTTGGATCAGTTCATCATTGTGTTTATCGATGATATCCTATTCTATTTATAGACTCAGGTTTTGCAAGTTTTAAGGGAGAAGAAACTGTATGCAAAATTGAGCAAGTGTGGATTCTAACTTGAATAGTTCTAGGACACATCATATCAAGGGATAGAGTATTAGTGAACACCGAAAAAGTTCAAACAGTGTTTGGATGGGAGAAATTAACTTCAGTTAAGGAGATTCGTAGCTTTTTAGAAATAATAGGTTATTACCGCAAGTTTATAGAAAGATTTTTCAGTCTAACCGCTCATTTGACCCAACTCACAAAGAAGAACATTAAGTTTGAATGGAACGTGGACTACAAAAAAAGCTTTACAGAGCTCAAGAAATGGTTGACTTCTTTACCTGTGTTGGCCTTATCGAGTAAGACAGGTAGATATACAGTGTACAGTGATGCCTCACACTTGGGGTTAGGTTGTGTTCTGATGCAGTATGACAAAGTTATAACCTATGGGTGTAGGCAATTGAAGAGTCATGAGAAAAATTAACCTACCCATGACTTGAAACTTGCCACCATTACCCACGTCTTGAAGACCTGGCGCTACTACCTATATGGGGAGATTTTTAAGATTTTTACTGACCATAAGAACTTGAAGTATATATTCACTTAGAAGGATCTGAACATGTGTAAGAGGTGTTGGATAGAGCTCCTCAAGGATTATGATTGTAATATTTTGTATCACCCGGGTAAGGATAATGTAGTAACTGACGCGTTCAGTAGAAAAAGTGCAGGTATGTTAGCTCACATAATAGTTTTTTAATGTAGGGTAATAGGAGCCACACAACAGATACAATTTTAGGATTTAAAGAGAGTTGTATGTTTGGCCCACCTGGCTGTCCAACCTGAACTGATCCAAAGAATAAGAGAAGCCAAATTAACTGATTCCACCATAGCCACCCTCAAGAAAGATGCAAAATAGGGAGTACATTCAAAATTTCGAGTCTCTACCAATAGATTGCTCAGGTTTTAGGATAAAGTTTGTGTTCCTGATGACAGTGAACTAAAAAGGGACATAATGGCAGAGGCTCACAACTCCAAGTTCGCCATACATCCCGAAAGTATTAAAATGTATCAAAGTATACAACTCTAGTTTTGGTGAAGCAGAATGAAAAGAGAGATAGCCGACTTTGTTTCTAAGTATCTAATGTGCCAACAGGTTAAGGCATAGTATCAACGCCTAGACGGGTTATTTTAGCCTTTACCGATCCTGAAGTAGAAGTATGAACATATCACAATAGATTTCGTAACAGGGTTGCCTAAGGCATGCTCAGGACATGATACTATTTGGGTAATTATCGATCGACTCACCAAGTATTCTCACTTTTTAGTTATCAAGATGACTGACCCTTTGGACAATGTAGTAAGAATGTATATCCGAAAGATAATCGAGTTACATAGAGTTCTAGTGATAATGGTATCCGACAGAGACCCCAGGTTCACATTTCGATTTTGATCTTGTTTTCAGCAATCCATGGGGATGAAACTGTCCCTTAGCACCATATTCTATCCTCAAATCAATAGAAAGTCAGAGAGGATGATTCGGACATTGGGGGATATGCTCCGAGCTTGTGTTCTAGACTTCGAGGGCCA
>NW_019028728.1:0-12207 GCF_000150535.2 Carica papaya | reverse complement strand
ATCTGCAAAAAGATGGGTGCAACACGAGGACCTCCCAAGAAAATGGGTGCAACACGAGGACTTCCGAAGTGGTCACCCATCTGAGTACTACTCTCGCCCAAGCACCATTAACTGCAGAGTTCTGATAGAATCTGTTGCATTAGTGCTGGTATGATCCCTCATGTTTTATTCTGCACTGCAAATACATACACTCTTTCTCCTTCCATCCCTTCTCCCGTCATTTGTTTCCTTGTGCGTGCACTCTGCATCTCTCTTTCTCATTCTAATATCAAGTAATATGCCCCTGCACCGTGACTCACCTTTGCAAATGAACCAGCAGTTTATAAGTCCATTCACGCGTAACGTTGAAAAACCCATCCGAAAAAAAATAGGTGCAACACAAGGGCTTCCCAATTGGTCACCCATCCGAGTACTACTCTCGCCCAAGCAAACTTAACTGCGGAGTTCTGATGGGATCCGGGGCTTTAGTGCTGGTAAGATCGCACCTGTTTAATTTGTGCGACACGAGGACATCCCAGGAGGTCACCCATCCGAGTACTAATCTCGCCCAAGCACGCTTCACAGCGGAGTTCTGATGGGATTCGGTGCATTAGTGCTGGTATGATCGCACCTGTTTAATTTTGCGCTGCAAATACATAAACTCATTCCCCTTTCTTCCCCCTCCCATCATTTGTTTCCTTGTGCGTGCGCACTGCACCTCCCGTTCTCGTTCTAATATCAAGTAAAATGCTACAGCGCCATGACTCACATTTGCGAACAAATCTGAGGACCATAATACAAGTCGCGCGTAACGTCGAAAGAATCATCTGCAAAAAAATGGGTGCAACACGAGGACTTCACAAGAAAATGGGTGAAATATAAGGACTTCGCATGAGGTAACCCATGCTAGTACTACTCTCGCCCAAGCACCCTTACCTACGGAGTTCTGATAGAATCCGTTGCATTAGTGCTGGCATGATCGCACCTGTTTCATTTCGTGTTGAAAATACATACACTCCTTCTCCTTCCCTCCCCCTCCCATCAATTGTTTCCTTGTGCGTTCACACTGCATCTCTCCTTCTCGTTCTAATATCGATTAAAAATACCCCTGCTTCTTGACTCACATTTGCGTATAAACCAGCGGACCCAAGTTCCAGTCGCGCGTAACGTTGAACGACCAGTCTGAAAAAAAATTGGTGCGACACGAGGACTTCCCAGGAGATCACCCATCCGAGCACTACTCGCGCCCAAGCACACTTAACTGCGGAGTTCTGATGGGATCCGGTGCATTAGTGCTGGTATGATCGCACCCGTTTAATTTCGCGCTGCAAATACATAAACTCCTTCTCCTTTCTTCCCCCTCCCGTCATTTGTTTCCTTGTGCGTGCGCACTGCACCAACCGTGCTCGTTCTAATATCAAGTAAAATGCTACGGTGCCGGGACTCACATTTGCGAATAAATCTGAGGACCATAATTCAAGTCGCGCGTATCGTCGAAAGAATAATCTGCAAAAAAATGGGTGCAACACGAGGACTTCCTAAGAAAATGGGTGAAATATAAGGACTTCGCTGGAGGTCACCCATCCGAGTACTACTCTCGCCCAAGCACACTTATCTGCGGAGTTCTGATGGGATCCGGTGCATTAGTGCTGGTATGATCGCACCTGTTTAATTTTAAGCTGCAAATACATAAACTCCTTCTCCTTTCTTCCCCCTCCCATCATTTGTTTCCTTGTGCGTGCGCACTGCACCTCTCGTTCTCGTTCAAATATCAAGTAAAATTCAACGGCGCCGTGACTCACATTTACGAATAAATCTGCGGACCATAATTAAAGTCACGCGCAACGTCGAACGGCACATCTGTAAAAAAGAAAATGGGTGCAACACGAGAACATCCCAGGAGGTAACCCATCATTGTACTACTTTCGCCAAAGCACACTTAACTGCGGAGTTCTGATGGGATCCGGTACATTTGTGCTGGTGTGACCGCACCTGTTTAATTTCGTGCTGAAAATACATACACTCCTTCTTCCCTCCCCCCCTCCCATCATTTGTTTCCTTGTGCGTTCACACTTCACCTCTCATTCTTGTTCTAATATCGATTAAAATGCCCCTGCTTCTTGACTCACATTCGCGTATAAACCAGCGGACCCTAGTTCCAGACGCGGGTAACGTCGAACGACCCGTCTAAAAAAAAACTTGTGCGACACGAGGACTTCCCAAGAGGTCACCCATCCGAGTACTAATCTCGCCCGAGCACACTTCACTGCGGACTTCTAATGGGATCCGGTGCATTAGTGCTGGTATGATCGCAACTGTTTAATTTCGCGCTGCAAATACATAAACTCATTCCCCTTTCTTCCCCCTCCCGTTATTTGTTTCCTTGTGCGTGCGCTCTGCACCTCCCGTTCTCGTTCTAATATCAAGTAAAATGCCACGGCGCCGTGACTCACATTTGCGAATAAACTTGAGGACCATAATTCAAGTCGCGCGTAACGTCGAACGGCACATCTGAAAAAAAAAAATGGGTGCAACACGAAAACTTCCCAAGAGGGAACCCATCATTGGACTACTTTCGCCAAAACCCACTTAACTGCGGAGTTATGATGGGATCCGGTGCTTTTGTGCTGGTGTGACCGCACCTGTTTAATTTCGTGCTGAAAATACATACACTCCTTCTTCCCTCCCCCCCTCCCATCATTTGTTTCCTTGTGCGTTCACACTGCACCTCTCTTTCTCGTTCTAATATCGATTAAAATGCCCCTGATTCTTGACTCACATTTGCGTATAAACCAGCGGACCCTAGTTCCATTCGCGCGTAAAGTCGAACGACCCGTTTGAAAAAAAATTGGTGTGACACAAGGACTTCCCAGGAGGTCACCCATCCGAGTACTAATCTCGCCCAAACTCACTTAACTGCGGAGTTCTGATGGGATCCGGTGCATTAGTGCTGGTATGATCGCACCCGTTTAATTCCGCGCTGTAAATACATAAACTCCTTCTCCTTTCTTCCCCCTCCCGTCATTTGTTTCCTTGTGCGTGCGCACTGCACCTCTCGTGCTCGTTCTAATATCAAGTAAAATGCTACGGTGCCGTGACTCACATTTGCGAATAAACCTGAGGACCATAATTCAAGTCGCGCGTATCGTCGAAAGAATCATCTGCAAAAAAATGGGTGCAACACGAGGACTTCCTAAGAAAATGGGTGAAATATAAGGACTTCGCAGGAGGTCACCCATCCTAGTGCTACTCTCGCCCAAGCACCCTTAACTTGCGGAGTTCTGATAGAATCCATTGCATTGGTGCTGGTATGATTGCTCATGTTTCATTCTGCGCTACAAATACATATACTTTTTCTCCCTCCATCCCCCCTCCCGTCATTTGTTTCCTTGTGCGTGCACTCTGCATCTCTCCTTCTCGTTTGAATATCGATTAAAATGTCCCTTCTTCTTGACTCACATTTGCGTATAAACCAGTGGACCCTAGTTCCAGTCGCGCGTAACTTCAAACGACCCGTCTGAAAAAAAAATTAGTGCAATACGAGGACTTCCCAAGAGGTCACCCATCCGAGTACTACTCTCGCCCAAGCACACTTAACTACGGAGTTCTGATGGGATCCGGTGCATTAGTGCTGGTATGATCGCACCTGTTTAATTTCGCACTGCAAATACATAAACTCCTTCTCCTTCTTCCCCCTCCCGTCATTTGTTTCCTTGTGCGTGCGCACTGCACCTCTCGTTCTCGTTCAAATATCAAGTAAAATGCCACGAAGCCGTGACTCACATTTGCGAATAAATCTTCGGACCATAATTAAAGTCGCGCGTAACGTCGAACGGCACATCTGAAAAAAAGAAAATGGGTGCGACACGAGAACTTCCCAGGAGGTAACCCATCTTTGTACTACTTTTGCCAAAGCACACTTAACTGCGGAGTTCTGATGGGATCCGGTGCATTTGTGCTGGTGTGACCGCACCTGTTTAATTTCGTGTTGAAAATACATACACTCCTTCTTCCCTCCCTCCCTCCCATCATTTGTTTCCTTGTGCGTTCACACTGCAACTCTCCTTCTCGTTCTAATATCGATTAAAATGCCCCTGATTCTTGACTCACATTTGCGTATAAACCAGCGGACCATAGTTCCAGTCGCGCGTAACGTCGAACGACCCATCTGAAAAAAAATTGTTGTCATACGAGGACTTCCAAAGAGGTCACCCATCCAAGTACTACTCTCGACCAAACACACTTAATTGCAGAGTTCTGATGGGATCCAGTGCATTAGTGCTGGTATGATGCCACTTGTTTAATTTTGCGCTTCAAATACATACACTCCTTCTCTTTTCTTCCTCATCCCGTCATTTGTTTCCTTGTGCGTGCGCACTACACCTCCCGTACTCGTTCTAATATCATGTAAAATGCCACGGCACCGTGACTCACCTTTGCAAATGAACCAGCGGTTTATAATTCTATTCGCACGTAACTTCGAACAACCCATCCGAAAAAAAATATGTGCAACACGAGGGCTTCCCAAGTGGTCACCCATCCGAGTACTACTCTCGCCCAAGCACACTTAACTGTGGAGTTCTGATAGAATCCGTTGCATTAGTGCTGGTTGATCGAACCTGTTTAATTTCGCGCTGCAAATACATGCACTCCTTCTCCTTTCTTCCCCCTCCCGTCATTTGTTTCCTTGTGCGTTCACACTTCACCTCTCATTCTCGTTCTAATATCGATTAAAATGCCCCTGCTTCTTGACTCACATTTGCGTATAAACCAGCGGACCCTAGTTCCAAACGCGCGTAATCTCAAACGACCCGTCTGAAAAAAAATTGGTGCGACACGAGGACTTCCCAGAAGGTCACCCATCCGAGTACTAATCTCGCCCAAGCACACTTCACTGCAGAGTTCTGATGGGATCCGGTGCATTAGTGCTGGTATGATCGCACCTGTTTAATTTCGCGCTGCAAATACGTAAACTCATTCCCCTTTCTTCCCCCTCCCGTCATTTGTTTCCTTGTGCGTGCGCACTGCACCTCTCGTTCTCGTTCAAATATCAAGTAAAAATGCCACGGCGCCGTGACTCACATTTGCGAATAAATCTGCGGACCATAATTAAAGTCGCGCGTAACGTCGAACGACACATCTGAAAAAAACTAAAATGGGTGCAACACGATAACTTCCCATGAGGTAACCCATCATTGTACTACTTTCGGCAAAGCACACTTAACTGCGGAGTTCTGATGGGATCTGGTGCATTTGTGCTGGTGTGACCGCACCTGTTTAATTTCGTGCTGAAAATACATACACTCCGTCTTCCCTCCCCCCTCCCATCATTTGTTTCCTTGTGCGTTCACACTGCACCTCTCCTTCTCGTTCTAATATCGATTAAAATGCCTCTGATTCTTGACTCACATTTGCGTATAAACCAGCGAACCATAGTTCCAGTCGCGCGTAATGTCGAACGACCCATCTGAAAAAAAATTGTTGCGATACGAGGACTTCCCAAGAGGTCACCCATCATTGTACTACTTTCGCCAAAGCACACTTAACTGCGGAGTTCTGATGGGATCCGGTGCATTTGTGCTGGTGTGACCGCACCTGTTTAATTTCGTGCTGAAAATACATACACTCCTTCTTCCCTCCCCCCTCCCATCATTTGTTTCCTTGTGCGTTCACACTGCACCTCTCCTTCCCGTTCTAATATCGATTAAAATGCCCCTGATTCTTGACTCACATTTGCGTATAAACCAGCGGAGCATAGTTCTAGTCGCGCGTAATGTCGAACGACCCATCTGAAAAAAAATTATTGCGATAAGAGGACTTCCCAAGAGGTCACCCATCTGACTACTACTCTCGCCCAAGCACACTTAATTGCAGAATTCTGATGGGATCCAGTGCATTAGTGCTGGTATGATGCTACTTGTTTAATTTTGCGCTTCAAATACATACACTTCTTCTCTTTTCTTCCTCCTCCCGTCATTTATTTCCTTGTGCGTGCGCACTGCACCGCCCGTTCTCGTTCAAATATCAAGTAAAATGCCACAGCGCCGTGACTCACATTTGCGAATAAATCTGCGGACCATAATTAAAGTCACGCGTAACGTCGAACGGCACATCTGAAAAAAAGAAAATGGGTGCAACACGAGAACTTTCCAGGAGGTAACCCATCATTATACTACTTTTGCCAAAGCACACTTAACTGTGGAGTTCTGATGGGATCCGGTGCATTTGTGCTGGTGTGACCGCACCTGTATAATTTCGTGCTGAAAATACATACACTCCTTCTTCCCTCCCCCCTCCCATTATTTGTTTCCTTGTGCGTTCACACTGCACCTTTCCTTCTCGTTCTAATATCGATTAAAATGCCCCTTTTTCTTGACTCACATTCGCGTATAAACCAGCGGACCATAGTTCTAGTCGCGCGTAACGTCGAACGACCCATCTGAAAAAAAATTGTTGCGATACGAGGACTTCCCAAGAGGTCACCCATTCAAGCACTACTCTCGCCCAAGCACACTTAACTGCAGAGTTCTGATGGGATCCAGTGCATTAGTGCTGGTATGATGCCACTTGTTTAATTTTGCGCTTCAAATACATACACTCCTTCTCTTTTCTTCCTCGTCCCGTCATTTGTTTCCTTGTGGGTGCGCACTGCACCTCCCGTACTCGTTCTAATATCAAGTAAAATGCCACGATGCCGTGACTCACATTTGCGAATAAACCTGCGGACTATAAATCAAGTCGCGCGTAACGTCGAAAGAATCATCTGCAAAAAGATGGGTGCAACACGAGGACCTCCCAAGAAAATGGGTGAAATATAAGGACTTCGTAGGAGGTCACCCATCCGAGCACTAATCTCGCCCCAGCACACATAACTGCGGAGTTTTGATGGGATCCGGTGCATTAGTGCTGGTATGATCGCCTCTGTTTAATTTTGCGCTGCAAATACATAAACTCATTCCCCTTTCTTCCCCCTCCCGTCATTTGTTTCCTTGTGCGTGCGCACTGCACCTCCCGTTCTCGTTCTAATATCAAGTAAAATTCTACAGCGTCGTGACTCACATTTGCGAATAAACCTGAGGACCATAATTCAAGTCGCGCGTAACGTCGAAAGAATCATCTGCAAAAAAATGGGTCCAACACGAGGACTTCACAAGAAAATGGGTGAAATATAAGGACTTCGCATGAGGTAACCCATGCTAGTACTACTCTCGCCGAAGCACCCTTACCTACGGAGTTCTGATAGAATCCGTTGCATTAGTGCTGCTATGATCGCACCTGTTTCATTTCGTGCTGAAAATATATACACTCTTTCTCCTTCCCTTCCCCTCCAATTAATTGTTTGCTTGTGCGTTCACACTTCACCTCTCCTTCTCGTTCTAATATCGATTAAAATGCCCCTACTTCTTGACTCACATTTGGGTATAAACTAGCGGACCCTAGTTCCAGTCGCGCGTAACGTCGAACGACCCGTCTGAAAATAAATTGGTGCGACACGAGGACTTCCCAGGAGGTCACCCAACCGAGTACTACTCTCGCCCAAGCACACTTAACTGCGGAGTTCTAATGGGATCCGGTGCATTAATGCTGGTATGATCGCACCCGTTTAATTTTGCGCTGCAAATACATATACTCTTTCTCCTTTCTTCCCCCTCCCGTCATTTGTTTCCTTGTGCGTGCGCACTGCACCTCCCGTGCTCGTTCTAATATCAAGTAAAATGCTACGGTGTCGTGACTCACATTTGCGAATAAACCTGAGGACCATAATTCAAGTCGCGCGTATTGTCGAAAGAATCATCTACAAAAAAATGGGTGCAACACGAGGACTTCTTAAGAAAATGGGTGAAATATAAGGACTTCGCAGGAGGTCACCCATCCTAGTGCTACTCTCGCCCAAGCACCCTTAACTTGCGGAGTTCTGATAGAATCCGTTGCATTGGTGCGGGTATGATTGCTCATGTTTCATTCTGCGCTGCAAATACATACACTTTTTCTCCCTCCATCCCCCCTCCCGTCATTTGTTTCCTTGTGCGTGCACTCTGCATCTCTCCTTCTCGTTCTAATATCGATTAAAATGCACCTGCTTCTTGACTCACATTTGCGTATAAACCAGTGGACCCTAGTTCCAGTCGCGCGTAACGTCGAACGACCCGTCTGAAAAAAAAATTAATGCGACAGGAGGACTTCCAAGGAGGTCACCCATCCAAGTACTACTCTCGCCCAAGCACACTTAACTGCAGAGTTCTGATGGGATCCGGTGCATTAGTGCTGGTATGATCGCACCTGTTTAATTTCGCGCTGCAAATACATAAACTCCTTCTCCTTTCTTCCCCCTCTCGTCATTTGTTTCCTTGTGCGTGCACTCTGCATCTCTCTTTATCATTCTAATATCCAGTAATATTCCCCGGCACCGTGACTCACCTTTGCAAATAAACCAGCGGTTTATAATTCCATTCGCGCGTAACGTCGAACAACCCATCCGAAAAAAAATAGGTGCAACACGAGGGCTTCCCAGGTGGTCACCCATCCGAGTACTACTCTCGCCCAAGCACACTTACCTGCGGAGTTCTGATGGGATCCGGGGCTTTAGTGCTGCTATGATCGCACCGCTTTAATTTCGCGCTGCAAATACATACACTCCTTCTCCTTCCCTCCCCCTCCCATCAATTGTTTTCTTGTGCGTTCACACTGCACCTCTCTTTCTCGTTCTAATATCGATTAAAATGCCCCTGCTTCTTGACTCACATTTGCGTATAAACCAGCGGACCCTAGTTCCAGTCCTGCGTAACGTCGAACGACCCGTCTGAAAAAAAATTGGTGCGACACGAGGACTTCCCAAAAGGTCACCCATCCGAGTACTACTCTCGCCCAAGCACACTTAACTGCGGAGTTCTGATGGGATCCGGTGCATTAGTGCTGGTATGATCGCACCTGTTTCATTTTGTGCTGAAAATACATACACTCCTTCTCCTTCCCTCCCTCTCCCATCAATTGTTTCCTTATGCGTTCACACTGCACCTCTCCTTCTCGTTCTAATATCGATTAAAATGCCGCTGCTTCTTGACTCACATTTGCGTATAAACCAGCGGACCCTAGTTCCAGTCGCGCGTAACGTCGAACGACCTGTCTAAAAAAAAATTGGTGCGACACGAGGACTTCCCAGGAGATCACCCATCCGAGTACTACTCTCGCCCAAGCACACTTAACTGCGGAGTTCTGATGGGATCCGGTGCATTAATGCTGGTATGATGGCACCCGTCTAATTCCACACTGCAAATACATAAACTCCTTCTCCTTTCTTCCCCCTCCCGTCATTTGTTTCCTTGTGCGTGCGCACTGCACCTCTCGTGCTCGTTCTAATATCAAGTAAAATGCTACGGTGCCATGACTCACATTTGCGAATAAACCTGAGGACCATAATCCAAGTCGCGCATATCGTCGAAAGAATCATCTGCAAAAAAATGGGTGCAACACGAGGACTTCCTAAGAAAATGGGTGAAATATAAGGACTTCGCAGGAGGTCACCCATCCTAATGCTACTCTCGCCCAAGCACCCTTAACTTGCGGAGTTCTGATAGAATCCGTTGCATTGGTGCGGGTATGAGTGCTCATGTTTCATTCTGCGCTGCAAATACATACACTTTTTCTCCCTCCATCCCCCCTCCCGTCATTTGTTTCCTTGTGCGTGCACTCTGCATCTCTCCTTCTCGTTCTAATATCGATTAAAATGCCCCTGCTTCTTGACTCACATTTGCGTATAAACCAGTGGACCCTAGTTCCAGTCGCGCGTAACGTCGAACGACCCGTCTGAAAAAAAAAATTAATGCGACAGGAGGACTTCTAAGGAGGTCACCCATCCAAGTACTACTCTCGCCCAAGCACACTTAACTGCGGAGTTCTGATGGGATCCGGTGCATTAGTGCTGGTATGATCGCACCTGTTTAATTTCGTAGTGCAAATACATAAACTCATTCCCCTTTCTTCCCCCTCCCGTCATTTGTTTCCTTGTGCGTGTGCACTGCACCTCTCGTTCTCGTTCTAATATCAAGTAAAATGCTACAGCGCCGTGAATCACATTTGCGAATAAACCTGAGGACCATAATTCAAGTCGCGCTTAACGTCGAAAGAATAATCTGCAAAAAAATGGGTGCAACACGAGGACTTCACAAGAAAATGGGTGAAATATAAGGACTTTGCAGGAGGTAACCCATGCTAGTACTACTCTCGGCCAAGCACCCTTACCTACGAATTTCTGATAGAATCCGTTAAATTAGTGCTGGTGTGATCGCGCCTGTTTCATTTCGTGCTAAAAATACATACACTCCTTCTCCTTCCCTCCCCCTCCCATCAATTGTTTCCTTGTGCGATCACACTGCACCTCTCCTTCTCGTTCTAATATCGATTAAAATGCCCCTGCTTCTTGACTCACATTTGCGTATAAACCAGGAGACCCTAGTTCCAGTCGCGCGTAACGTCGAACGACCCGTCTGAAAAAAAATTGGTGCGACTCGAGGACTTCCCAGGAGGTCACCCATCCGAGTACTACTCTCGCCCAAGCACACTTAACTGCAGAGTTCTGATGGGATCCAGTGCATTAGTGCTAGTATGATCACACCCGTTTAATTCTGCGCTGCAAATACATAAACTCCTCCTTTCTTCCCCCTCCCGTCATTTGTTTCCTTGTGCGTGCGCACTGCACCTCCCGTGCTCGTTCTAATATAAAGTAAAATGCTACGGTGCCGTGACTCACATTTGCGAATAAACTTGAGGACCATAATTCAAGTCGCGCGTATCGTCGAAAGAATCATCTGCAAAAAAATGGGTGCAAGATAAGGACTTCGCAGGAGGTCACCCATCCTATTGCTACTCTCGCCCAAGCACCATTAACTTGCAGAGTTCTGATAGAATCCGTTGCATTGGTGCTGGTATGATTGCTCATGTTTCATTCTGCGCTGCAAATACATACACTTTTTCTCCCTCCATCCCCCCTCCCGTCATTTCTTTCCATGTGCGTGCATTCTGTATCTCTCCTTCTAGTTCTAATATCGATTAAAATGTCTCTGCTTCTTGACTCACATTTGCGTATAAACTAGTGGACCCTAGTTCCAGTCGCGCGTAACGTCGAACGACCCGTCTGAAAAAAAAATTAGTGCGACACGAGGACTTCCCAGGAGGTCTCCAATCCGAGTACTACTCTCGCCCAAGCACACTTAACTGCGGAGTTCTGATGGGATCCGGTGCATTAGTGCTGGTATGATCGCACCTGTTGAATTTTGCTCTGCAAATACATAAACTCCTTCTCCTTTCTTCCCCCTCAAGTCATTTGTTTCCCTGTGCGTGCGCACTGCACCTCTCGTTCTCGTTCAAATATCAAGTAAAATGCCACGGCGCCATGACTCACATTTGCGAATAAATCTGTGGACCATAATTAAAGTCGCGCGTAACGTCGAACGGCACATCTGAAAAAAAAGAAAATGGGTGCAACACGAGAACTTCCCAAGAGGTAACCCATCATTGTACTACTTTCGCCAAAGCACACTTAACTGCGGAGTTCTGATGGGATCCGGTGCATTTGTGCTGGTGTGACCACACCTGTTTAATTTCATGCTGAAAATTCATACACTTCTTCTTCCCTTCTCCCCTCCCATCATTTGTTTCCTTGTGCGCTCACACTGCACCTCTCCTTCTCGTTCTAATATCGATTAAAATGCCCCTGATTCTTGACTCACATTTGCGTATAAACCAGCGGACCATAGTTCCAGTCGTGCGTAACGTCGAACGACCCATCTGAAAAAAAATTGTTGCGATACGAGGACTTCCCAAGAGGTCACCCATCCGAGTACTACTCTCGCCCAAGCACACTTAACTGCAGAGTTCTAATGGGATCCAGTGCATTATTGCTGGTATGATGCCACTTGTTTAATTTTGCGCTTCAAATACATACACTCCTTCTCTTTTCTTCCTCCTCCCGTCATTTGTTTCCTTGTGCGTGCGCACTGCACCTCTCGTTCTCGTTCAAATATCAAGTAAAATGCCACGGCGCCGTGACTCACATTTGCGAATAAATCTGCGGACCATAATTAAAGTCGCGCGTAACGTCGAATGACACATCTGAAAAAAAAAAAATGGATGCAACACACCAACTTCCCAAGAGGTAACCCATCATTGTACTACTTTCACCAAAGCACACTTAACTGCGGACTTCTGATGGGATGCGGTGCATTTGTGCTG
>NW_019028727.1:0-12155 GCF_000150535.2 Carica papaya | reverse complement strand
ATGGCAACGAACTATAATAATATGGGACAACCAAGAACTATGGCTACCCAAAGACAAAAATAAGTGATAGCTCTATGTAAAAATCTTGCATCCATAGATAGCTACACATTCTGGTGCCACAGAACCCCCTTATTTGATATATCAATTTTAATCTTAAAGCTACTCTCTACTCATTGAGCCGGAAAAGAGAACTGCCCTCTACTTATAAAATTTGAAAATCATCAAATAGAAACATTTTAAAAGACAATGAAGCCATCCACTCAGCCCCAACAGAAACAGACAAAATGCTACAACAAAAATGGTAAACATCAAGGATAGGAACATAAATATCTAAAGCAAGAAAATACTTCAGGACAACTCGGATCCTTCTTAAAACAACTAACTCATAAAGAACAAATGCATAATCAATAGAAAGATTAAAACAAATCCCAGAAAATTAAGAATTTTAGAGAACAAGGATGAAATATTGCACTAATAAGGTTACAAAACCCAAAGTCCATTAAATTGTATGATCGAAGCACTTCTGCCATGCTATTGGTCTTTCTTTGCACTAAACATTTGGGAGAACATATGCCATTATGTTCATTGATTGATCTTTCGACACCAAATATGTGATATCACATATCCCAAATAAAAATTTGTTTGGGAAAAGAAATTGGTATAATTCGTGACTTGATGATTCCACCAGCACAAAACAATTACGATCTGGAAATCAAAGGCGCCTCCCAGAATAGTTTTTTTTTTGCTTGGGAGGCTAGCTGGGAGAGCATATTGACCATTAATAAACTGACGACTAGAGACCAGATTTTGGTTAACAGGTGTTATTTATGCATGAAAGCGGCGGAATCTTGCAATCACACCCTCCTATGGTGCTCTGCAGCTTATTGTGGAGCATGATCTATGGACTATTGGGGATCCATTGGGTGATGGCGGGGAATGTCAAAGAGGAGATTTGCGCGTGGGATGGGGTAGGCATGAAAAGAGAGATCGCAAAATTGATTCACTTGATTATTTTCTGAGTCATTTGGAAAGAAAGAAACTTAGGAGCTTTTGAGGATAATGAGGTAGGGGCTTATAGGTTGAGAGATAGATGGTACCATTATTTTGGATGTATTGTGTTGGGACATAACATTATTAAGGATGAGAATTTTGGAAACATTATTGACACCCAAACTCATTTGTAAATATTTTGTACATGGGTGATACCTTCTTGATACCTTATTAATACATACTTCACACTTTTTATTTCAAAAGAAAAAGCACAAAACAATTACAATTTTCGGAGATGAATCCCAATATTGTAAATGACATCAAAGCCAACTCAAAGTCACTACTACCATGCTGCATGTGTTGACTTTGTATTCGTGTTCTGTAGGTCTAATGAGACAAATCATTGCAATTTATAACTTAAAGGCCTAAAGAGCTACAGCCCTTTAGAATTGTAGCTCTAAGCCAAGTCTTTCAAGTAGAGTTAGTGACGCCCTAATTGATGCAGAATGGGTCAGGTTCAGATTTTAACCTACTGTAGCAATAGAACTCTTATCGTTCAGAGTTAAAAGCACACACAAACCAAGGAGTAGACAAAATCAATCACACATGCATGCACATATAGATAGATAAACATTTACCGTTTATACGCTTAACAATAAGGAACCAAATATCCACTCACTGTCCAACTAACATTTGGTTAAGATAATTGTATCTCAAAGAAGAAAACTTTCCTAAAAATTGCATAATGATGTGTACCAAAGCACAATGATTATTCATCATTACTTGGGGGGTTCATGTGAACTCCTTATCCTTTATTGGGAGCTTTTTAGTGAACAGAAAGCTCTAAATAAGAAGCACAACTCAACAAGTTGTCAATTGGTACCCGTGTTTAGGAGTTGCATCATTAGATTAGATTTATCGTTCAAGTAGATGAATAAGTTGTAATCCGGTTTATTTGGGTAACATCCTCTAGGTGCTCTCATTAATAATGTATTTTCTTGTAAAAATTTATAAACTACATATCTTACAAAAGCATTACGTCTTAATTAACAATGTTCCAACCATTAAAAAAATTGACTATTTTTCTTAAGCTTGACTAGCTAATGATAAGCTCTCATGGATTTTATTTGTAAGAAATTCATAAGTTGCGCATCCAATGTGCCTTTGTAACAAAATCAAATAAACACAGGACTTCATAACTTGTGTAAAGAAATCAAGAGAGATAAATCAATCACACATATAAACATTTTTTTTAAAAGAACAATGACACAAACAAATATATACCGCCATATTAGATATATATATTACAAATTATAAGCTGAATTATCAAAGTACCAAAGTATCCATTTAATATCCAACTAATTTTCAGTGAGGCACTTGTAACCCAAAGGAAGAAACCTAGCACAAAATTATGTAATATAGGAGTGCCAGACAAAATGATGATTCATCATTACTTGGACGTATCACGCACACCCCCAGCCCTTTATTGGAAGCTTGTAGAGCTCTAAACATGAGCCATGAATAACTCAACAAGTGCAGTCAATAGCTACTACAATTTATGAGTTACATAATTCAATTGTTAGATTTAGATTTATCACATAAGTAGGTGAACAGGTAGTAATGTGGTCCGATAGCATCCTCTTGCCGCTCTTATTAGTAAGATATTTTGATAAAATTTATCAAGTAGGTATCTTACAATAAGCACCACTTCTCATTTGAACAATATTTTAAGCATAAAAACATATGCATTATTTTTCTACGGTTTGACTCACCAATTACCAGTTTTCACAGATACGTGATTTCTAACGAATTCTATGTTGCACCTTCAATATGGCATTAGAAAAAAAACCAGATAAGCCACAGGACTTCATGATAAATGCGTGCACAGACCAAGGCATAAACAAATCAATACCGCACATAAGGACATATATAGATAGACATTTTACAATTTATAAGCTCAATTACTAAAGAACCAACATAGCAATTTAAAGTCCAACTAATTTTTGGAAAGGCACTTGGACCCCAAAGGAAGAACCTTTCCCAAGGAAAGGCTCAGCTCGGCCCTAGGTGCTTACTACACACTATCGGCTTGTTAATATGCAGGTTTTTTTAGCACAGAACTAAATATCACATTCTGTTTCAAGACTATTCAGAAAATCCAAATGATTTTCCTGCTAAGTTTAATCACCACAGCCCCAGTCAGTATATCTAATTGAAATCAGTGTTTCTTTTCTTTCCTACTAAAACCATGCTTCAAAAAGAAAAGAAGATACATTTTACACAAATATCCAATTGCTGTTGCTTAGAATCCAACATAACATGTCAGATCAAGAAGTAAATTTTGTTAGACTTCAAATATTTCAAAATCATATTTCCCAATTTAACCAAGAAGAGTTTATGATGGCTTTTCTCAACAAAACTATTACCTACCCAGAAGAACACCAGCACAAAATCAAGATGATCAGATGTTGGTCTCAATTCCAAAATCATAGTATGCAGAATTAGAAAGAAGGTGAAAGCTTCGTTTTGTGTGCTATTGGAGTTGCCATTTTCACAAATACAGTCTTGCTTTTAGAAAATCAGTATTTGGTGATGCATTTATTAAGTGTCTCTTCCTAAACATTTCAATTGAAAAAAATGCATTAGCTGCTTTAAGAAAGCAACTAAGCTTATGAATTTGCTTTCAGAGAAAGCAAAAAAGACATTAATAAGTTTTTATTAATTACCAAACATATCAAAAAATTTTGGAAAAAAAAAATTAAATAAGATTTTTTGAAAAAAAAAATTGCATGAAATAAATGTAAATGCATTTGATATTTTAAGAAAGAAAATTTTTTTCTTAAATGCAACACAACTATATGAACAATATTCTGACTGTATCTACAAAGGCATAGTTACATTTAAATAATTAAGTTCGGTGATTGATTTAACTAAAAGCTTAAGCTGATAAAAAGCAATCTAGGCCTCATTATTTATATTCTTTTTTTTTAAAATAGCTTATCATTTATATTCGTAACAAGTTCCCTCACATTTAACCCTGCTAGACTAAGAGTATGGACCACTATAAGCCACCATAACTTGTGCAAAATAATAAAGTTGGGTAGCAACCAAGATTTGGATTCTAAATTTTAATCGAAATATTCATTAATTACATTTGATAGCTAATTTTCCTCCAAGTTTAAATTGATACTGAATCAGCCTAGCTGTACTATTTCCATTCTTGATAGTTGCCAAACAGAAGAATTAGGTACAACATGTTCAACAACATCTAATAGGAGACAGGTCCCAAACACCTTTGTTTTTGACATAAAGTTTCCAAACACTGTACTTGCTTTTAACAGCGAGACCTTCTAGTCATGATAACTAGAAACAAACATTTTTCTGTAAAAACTTTTCTCTCTCAGCACAACCAAATAGAGCAAAAAGATGGACCCAAGTATAGGCCTTTACCTCCCATGGAGCCCTTTTGTGAATATTGAAAGATGAAAAAGCAATTCTAATGTCTTGTCTGCTCTAAGAACTAAATCTAACTAAAGAAATTATCTTCGCGAAAAGATATATCATAGTCCACATGTTAAGTTATCAAAGGCCCATATACATAAATTGGAATAGACACAAATACCATGCGCACATGTAAGTATGTGTATAAATGTGTACGTCCTCAGCATGTGCATGGGCACATAACAAATTTCTCATGAGGTTTGTACCCCTTCCCACAGTACTACGAAACCTTAGAGATGAAAATCGAGAATTGGACAATCTATCAACCAAACCCCAAAGGCCAGCTTAGTAAGACACAACCAGAGCTTCAGTCTCAAGAAAACAAGAAACATAGGAAGCTATTCCTCGACCTCTTTTGTAGCTATTGTCAATGGCTGTACTTCAGAGTTCTTCAAAGCACCTAGGGGCTTCAGGCAAGCAAACCTTTTCTCCTCCCTATTTCATTATCATTATGGAAGCGATACGCAGGCTGATTTCTCAGGCTAAAGAGCTCCAGATTCACTTAGTGGCTTAAGCGATCAGAGAACATGTCACTTGGGAGCTTGGGAGGCAGTGAAGCAACATTTCTCTTATGGAGGCTTGGTATCAGATCTCTTATCCTGTTCAATAAAGCACTTCCTAAGAAGTGGTTGTGGAGATTCATAATAGAGGAGAGTAATTTTGGTAGAGGGTGATCTGGGCCAAATTTGGGTTGGATGAGGGGTTGGCAGACTAAGCCTCTAAGAGCGCCATAGAGCATGAGGCTTTGGAAGAGTATCAGTACCAACAAGAATAAGCTCCACTTTATCCAGATGAGGGTTTTTTCTTGGAGGATGAAGTTTTGAAGAGATTGGTTGATGTAGAACTAATAATGGAGAATAATCGTTTTGGGAATGTTTTTTTTTTTTTAATGTAAAACAGTCAAAAAATGCATTAAAGAATCAATAGTACCAACGAATACCACCCATGTACAAAATATTTACAAGTTTGTCAAAATATCAACAATATACCCAAAATCCTCCACCCTTATGATGTCGCAACCCAGGAAAAGGGACCCAAAATAATGAAATCAGCCATCTCTAAAATAGCCAATCTCCCTTTCCACCTCATCAAATACCCTCCTATTTCTCTCTTTCCATAAAAGCCAAAAAATTGTCAAAGGGATTAGATTAGCAGACTTTTCCTTCTACAAACATTCCCCTAATACAATAATTCCTCCCTCACAGTTCCAGCAATAACCCAATTAATCCGAAGCAAGCCATAGACCATGGACAACAAACTATAGGCAATCGGACACCTAAGCAAAATATGATTACAAGATTCCACATCTTGTTTGCATAAGTAACATCTATTCACCCAATTCCGCCCCTCCTCATCAACTTGTCAGTGGTCAAGATACATTCTCTTCCCATCTCCCATGCAAAAAAAAGCAATCCTTGGAGAAGCTTTGGTCTTCAAAACCTGCTTAACAGGAAACACTATGCCATCCACAGCCCCCTTATTTATTATTTGATTGTATAAGGACTTCACCGTGAACCTGCCATCCTTGGTAAAGCTTCCACACAATCTGAGCACCATTCGAGTTCAAGTGGACATTAGTAAGCCGAGAAAGCAGTTCTTCATATTTCTCAATCTCCCAATCATTAAGACTTCTGGACACATTAATCGACCACTCTCTACTAGCTTCATCCCCCTCATAAGCTTCCTTGATGATCATAATCTTATTCCGAGCAATGGCAAAAATCTATGGAAACAGGACCTTTAGGCTCCCATCCCCCAACCAATTGAAGGAAATGATTTCCTTCTACAAATTGTTTTGGGAAATTTAACACTAAATGGAATAGGAAATTTCAATTTCCTTTTTACACAAAGAAATAGGAAATTTAATTTCTTTTTATAGTAAAAATAAAGTTCTGGAAAGTTTTTATAATCAAAGAAATAGGAAGATTTCCTATCTTCCTAATTCCTTCTATCTAACCTATTTTCCTATTTTAGTTTTTCTTTGATAACAATAAAAGAAAATAGGAGGATTTCCTAGTTTCCTTCTATTTAATTTATTTCCTATTTTAGTTTTCCTTTAGTTTATAACAAAAGGAAATAGGAAGATTTCCTAATTTCTTTCTATTTCACTTATTTTCTATTCTATAAGCTTTCTATATTTCCTATTTGGGTTTTATTTTGGTGCCTAATAAATAAGATAGCTTAGCATAGTCATTAGGTAGAGTATTCATGATTATTATTTATACATTGATATAGCGTTTTGACTATCGAGATCCAAGATCTCCGAGTTTTATTCTTAATAAAAGTTCTCTAAATTTATATTCAAGCTTTCTTTGCTCCACATCATGGGGTGTATTGTCTGCTTTGTCCTCGAGAAAAGAGGTGCATGCAAGTGAGTCCGACTCAACTGGTCATGTGGTCAAAGAATTGGACCTTGTTACCCCATTGTTCTCTCAAAAGCAAATAAGAGGAAGCTATTCAAATTCACTTGAGGCTTGAGGTATGATATAGTGGGTTTTACATGATAAAATTTATTATCCACACATAAGTAGTCTTTCATATAGTTGCGGCCTGTAAGCAATTTCTTGTTGGATATATTAATCTTCCCAACATTATCCTCACAATAACAGATATAATCCGAGCCAACAGCCAACCAGGACTGAAACTTCATCGAACTCCAGTTTAAGCAGATCATGTAAACATAAGTATCAAGGACTAAACTCTCTCATACCAAAATGATTCATTTAAGAAACTGTCATGGTTCCAAAACCTGAAGCTAACCTGGTTAACACATGGTGACACATATAAACACGTTTAACCCATTTATTTGATCATTTCTACCAGGCTAGTCAAGTTAAACCCAAATTCTGGTTTACCAAACCCAAATCAAACCTGACACATTTGTCCTGTTTACTTGTTTCGCATAAAAGATAAAGGAAATAAGAATACTACAAATCATGATTCAACCAACACAGTTAAAAACGAAATATATATCAACTACAATTCACAAAATGAATTACTAAAATATTTCAGACATAAATATACCACGAAAATATTAATATTATTATCTAGTTTATCAATGTCATATAGCAGGAGAATAAACAGCACCCGCAAGCTTAGCTAATAGTAGGTGCATCTCTCAATTACCCCTCCCTGCACAGTTTCCTATAAAAAAATAAAAAGAAAAGATTACTATAATGAGCTTAGACGAATTGCTATGTACTGTATCATTTGCTTAACCTACTTAAACTCATTTACAGAGAAGGTTAACACTTGCTCAATTGTCAACAGTTAAGTAAGATTCTTATTCTGTCGAAATAAATTGGACTCCTTTATCCCTCAAACTCATTTATACCGAAACCCAAATCTGCTGAATTTTGTATCTAAATAAGCCGTGTAATCATGTCATGTCGAACTTCTTCAGCATAACTGCCAACCTAATTGCCAACTTATACAAGTACTACCAGGTGAACACATTTTAAGTACACGATTATTTCGATTGTATAAATAATATGCTACATAAACTTTCTCCTTGATATGAAATAAATCTTAAGCATAACTACTACTGGAAATTTTCATCCACATTGATGTTTCCGCGTTCCAAAACCCTCACAAGCGATCAAACTTAAGCGAGCAAACTCTAATCCAAATTCCAATTTTCCTTTTTTTTTTTTTTAATAATCCAATCCAAATTCCAATAAACCCATTTTTGATGTGATCTTAGTACAGCAATCATTGAAGACAAACAACTAAAAGAATTATTCAAGCAATCTTTGTAAAATTAATTATGGCCACTATAGCTTCTTTTTTTTTTTTAATAAAAGAAGATTCAAACTATAGCTGTCACAAATATCCTATCATAAAAGAAGAATACAGTGGTAGACTCCAACAATACATAGAGAGGAGGTGAAGATACCTATAACAGATTTCTTTTCCCTTGGAAGAAACTACAATGAATCTAAAAGGGCTTCATTTTTCATATTATTTTAATAATCAAGACATGAATGTTATATGCACGCAAATTAAAAACCATAAAGCATTCATAAAGCATAAGTGCCAAATACATTAATAACAAAAGCAACGGTGTATAATACGACACCTAAATTTTTTGCTCTAACAGAAATTCCAAACGTCCTATTCTCTGAAATATGCTTGACTATTTGGAAACTAAACTACAGAATTGCATAAGTAAATAACATTCCAATAACAGAGAACTAATGGATACAATGTTAAATGGTACAAGTTACTATAACTAATCAAAAGTAATTATGGAATCAAAATAAGATACGATGTTAAATGGTACAAGTTACTATAAATAACCAGAAGTAATACGGAATCAAAATTTTGGGCTTACCTCGAAACATCACATCCCAACTCTGCGTTAAAACATGTCTAACTATAACACCACTTCAGAGTGACTTAGTTGCAGATGGAGAGCTTTCCGGTACATTCATCAGGAACCCCATAATCAAGGCTAAGCTCCCTTAGGGGAGGGATGTTCTCCATTGCAAAAAGCATAAGATGAGGAAACATCAGGTTATTGTGATCATGCAACACAAACTGCACCAAGACATTGGGTGTAGAACTATGGCTTATATAACAAGCAACATTTCTCATTCGTGATACATCCATCGCAAAATCCAAAGGTGGAATTGAGGGATACGATGGACGTGTATAATCAGAAAAAACCTGAGATAAATCCCCCCACTCTGCCCATTTTTCAGAAAATCGATTAGGATAAACCAAATTATCACCATTCATTGTGAAGATTTGGGATTGCTCCCTTGTCAAAGCAACCCCCGCATATTCACATATAAAAGAACCAGCTGGTATTAAGTCCAAGGATCTAACTCCCCAACCTGTTTCCCGTGATCTAAACACCTCCAATCTACTTCTCAAGCCCCTCTGACTTACACGATTGCGGCAATTTGGCGGACACTGACAGGATGCTCCACATTCAAATATTACTGGCTTCCCTCTCATCAAAAGACCATTATAATCATAAGCAAGTTCACCCCCATTCTTAGCAGCACAAAAGCAACTGTCATTACAACCTGAAACACAGTTACATCCAGTTCCACTCCCTTGACTAAATACAATTGGTGGAAAAACGGACTTCACAAGATATTCGTAAAACAATGGTTCTTGATCACTATCAATGTCATTAAAAAGAAAGACTGGAAGACTCTCCTTCTTATTGGAGATATCGAGGCTAAGATAACCCACTGGTCTGACCGAAATTGGCCTAATCCTAAGCGTCTGAGCAAACTTCATTATTGCACTACCCATCTCTGGTTGCCCATCCATTCTCAAAAGTTTATACTTATAAACACCGAATCCAGATTTTCCAACATCAAACCAACAATCAACAATCTTATACAAACCATCGTAGACATAAACCTTATTGGTAACACTATTTTCATACTTGATCCCTCTGATCACTCTTACTTCAATACCGTAATGCAAGCTCCTCTCCAATGCAAGATTTCCGCCTTCCAGCTTCTGGTGCTCGCATTGTTTAGAAAACTTGTCTTGTCCACCATGACCAGTATATATAATCATATCTCCTGCATCCTCATCGTCCTCGTACCCACCTGAAACGATAATGCTGGTTGCAATGGGCTCTCCATTCGAGCTCTTGCTCCCGGGCAGATAGTCAATTCCAGCCTGAGCTTGACCGTGCAATCCAACCACACACAATTCCATCCGAAAGAAGAACAAATCCCCAATTTCCACACCAGGAATCGAACCAACTATCCTCTTATCGCGATTTAGCCAGAGCCCACGGTCTCTCATCATAGTGGCTGACCTCAGATCCCCACGAGACCGCCTCCTGAACCCGATTCCTCGCCGGTTCTCTTGTTCCACGATTGAAAGGATTCGAAGTGATTCGTAAAGCATCCTCGTTCTCCTCACCACTTCTCGAAAATATGTCCTGTCTTTCAAGGTCAAGTTCGTTACCCGCACGAGCTCTGTAGATCTCGGGGTTTTGCGGCGGGAAACAACGACCTGGTTTAGCCGATCATCGTCAGGTACAGGGACGATTGCGCGGGAATCCGGCTCGATAACCTGAACGTCGGAGTATTGCTGGAATCGTTCAGCGAAGGCAGTGCGGAAGAGCTCCGAAAGGCGGTAGAACTCGGAGTAGACTGTCTCTTCGGCGGAGGAGATAGTAGAAGCAGCCGGGGTGGAGGGAGATGGAGATGGAGATGGAGATGGAGATAAAGGGGTAATTTGGGGATTAGAGAAGAAGATAGGGACTGAATTAGGAAAGAAAGACGAGAGTGGTTCTTGGTAGCTCTGAGACTGGTGAGGGATTTCGTCGACTGGCTCAGACTTGGGCTCAATTTTGGGTGTTAACAGTGTTGGAATTGTGGTGGTAGTTGTAATGGCGGAGGTGGTAGAGTTGTCTGGGAATAGATTGAGGTCTTGAAACGGGATAATGGAGCCCATTTTCTAAAACAGAGAGAGAGAGAGAGAGAGAAAGACGAACTGGCTCCTTAAAGCTGGAGGAACATGAAACTAAGCGGTTCGGATTACTGGTTAGGGTTTTGCAGAGAGGGTTTTTCTTCTGTCTGCTTCTTCAAGAAATTTTCATGGCGAATTTGTGAAGAAGGAGACGAACAAGAGAGAGAGAGAGAGAGAGAGGGAGAGAGCGAGCGACATGAATAACGAAAGAACCGAGGAGAAACAGTGTTGTAAAATTTCAAAGTGATATGACCGAAATGCCCTCCAATTTGGCTTCAAATTTTTCGAAATAAGGAAATAAGACACTTCACGTAACGCTTTCCAGCATCACATAGTTAAAGATGTGGGTCCCCGCCGTAACCAATAGTAAACTGCCACGTATGTTAATATATAAGGTCAGTTGTTTGATTAATCCTCGCTTGCATGTAATGTAACATCCAGAATGGATAAAACACATAGAATTTGTATTATACATACACAAATTATAATTCCAAAAAAAAAAAAAAAAAAAAATTAAGATTTAATTTCTCACATGTTATAAATAAAATTAAGATCCGTCACATCACGTATTAACACCGCTAACAATTAAGAACTATAATGTAAATTTTTTAAAAGTACAAAAAAAAATAATATAAAAATTAATTTAAATATTTTAAGATAGTATAAAAATAAAATTAGCATTTCAGTCTCGAATTTAACAATTAAATCAACGCTGTCTATGATAATAATTACCCTTAAAAACATAACATAATGTCATTATTCTAATTATTTTAATTTATACCATAAAAAAAAGGCAGTCTAATAATTCAAATTATTATGTTATATTTAAATTCATAAATATTACTTGATTTTTAGTAAAATCAGTTACTAGTCTCACACTATATTAGTAAGAAATTATAGTAATTAAATTTAATTTAATTTTAGTAAAATATAATTTTATTTTTTTAAAAAAATAATATTATCTGATAATTAAATTTTTTTCTAATTAAATTAGCCATAAACTGTCCTTTTATTAATATATATATATATATATATGTACATGTAAAAGTTTATGAACTTTTTGCCTACCAAGAAAAGCAGCACGCGCGCATCATTGTTGTTGTTGCTGCGAATAGTTATAATTTTATTGTATAGTTAGATTATATTGAATTTTATAATTAATATATATTTTGTAAAGACAAAAGTTATATTCATTTTTAACTATTATCCAGAAGACG
>NW_019028726.1:0-12149 GCF_000150535.2 Carica papaya | reverse complement strand
AAATTTTGGATTCAGAATTCAGATTTACGCCTCTGGGCGGAGTTATCCACGATGTTTATTTAGGACAAATGAGATAATACATACGGTCTTAAAAAAATGGAGACAAAAATATTGGTAAGAACATGTAAAATAAAATTATAATTTGTACATAATAAGAAATTAAAATTTTCATTTAAATATATTAAAACTAAATTCAAAACGTTTGTATATATTTATAATTTTCTAAAATTTCAAATATTCAATACCCAAAAAAAATAGTGTTTTAAAATATTTAATTTAAATAATAATATTTTTTCATATTTTAAATATTCAACAGGGACTATATGTTCGAAAATATGGTACACATGAAAAAATTATAATATAAGTATAATTCTACAGAAATTTTTTTTCATGCTTAATGATTTTGTTTATATTCATAATTATTTATAATCCTAAAATTAGGTCTAGATTAAATGATCCTGAAAAAATAATTACGTAAACGAAACGAGGTTAACTAGTATCATTATTATATGCACGTACTATAATTTTAAATAATTTTTTATGATATAAATATTTATGTATATTAAAAATTAAATAGAAATAAAAAGATCTATGAATTATTATCTTTAAATTTAATAAAATTATCTCAATGTTATATGTTTGAAGAGGATTAAAAAAATAATATACATATTTTTTATGTTGTGATTAATTAAAGCTTGAGTTAAAAAGTGGACTAAACCATCTCAATGCATAAAAATAAGAATTGAAATTCAATCACCCAATAATCGTGCTTCTATGGTAAATATAAATATTTTTTTATATATTTTTTTTAAAATTTTAAATAATTGGTTTCTTGTGTAACGGCCCGTGTAATTCATAATGGAACTTATATTATAAATACCAAATGCAGAAGCGAAGTCAAAATTTGAATAACATCCCTTACACTAAAACCAAAACGTGCTCACAAAATATAAAAAATTAAACTATCTAAAGGAGAAACTTGAAAGTAAAAACTACGAATGTGACTATGGAGTCTTTAGGCGTCCCCTTCGTCGTCCTCCTGCGGAACCGGCTCAGGAACGATGTCCTCTTGATCTGAAATGATTAAATAAGGAATGAGCTACACTAGCCCAGTAAAGACATCACGATATCTCACCGTCACGGAGGTAAAGGTGGGTAGAAAACACAAAAAGACCAATAGAGCATAATTTACAACAAATCCTTTTATCAATAATAAAACCTTTACCATCCACTTACCACGGTGGAATTTATAAAATAATATACGAAAGCAATAACATTATCATAATCAGGGAATCATATAAACTGTAAAACATAACACTTATCATGCCTTTTGTAATTCAATCATTATACAATATATCTTTTCCCCATTTACCAGCCCACTAGTATCCATGGGGATCCATAGGGGTCCCGCTACCCGTTAATCCTTAACACTTGAAATCCATTCCAGGGCCGTCCCCATACCCCGTTCGGTATGGGCGCCAAACCATAGACCTCATTATCCCATCCGGTATGAGGGTGAAACGGGCCGTCCCCATACCCCGTCCGGTATGGGCGCCAAAACACATAAGATCTCCATACCCAGTCCGGTATGGGCGCCAAAACACATAAGATCTCCATACCCCGTCCGGTATGGGAGACCACAATCCCGGTAGGGTTCCCTACGGACCCGGTCCGTCCACCATCTCCCAGGATATCTAGTCAGGCTGACCACATTATACCATTACCCATTTACATAATTTTTCATTCTCTTTTTCCTCAGTCAGCATCATTAATCCACATACAAGCAAGCAAACAGTAATTTATGCTAAACAGACAACATACAGCATCAATATCCCGGTCATTTAATCCATAATCAATAAAACAGTAAAACATGCACACGAAACTATAAAATGAAAACATCGAACCTCATGCTGCATTTAAAACTGTAAAACAGGCCAAATAACAGTTAACCGACAAATACACTAGACTTGGGCTCCATTAGCGACCTTAACCAATTTCACACATCCGTTGATTCATGAAATACCGTTTTATCATTTATTGAACTTTAAAACCGTGATAGGAAACAAGGTGAGGGGTCCTTACTCGTTTCGGGGTCCGAACACGGCTTCATAGTGCGCTTGCAGGTTGTCCCTAATTTTTCCTGAATTTTCTCGGGGAACTGAAACGCACTACTGGTACCTGCACGTGTTCCTAAAAAAATCCCAAATTAGGCCCAAGGCCCCTTTCGGCCCAAATCGCAACTCCAGCACGGTGGCTCCGCCGTGCTCCGGCGACGGCGCCGCCGCTGGCGGCGGCGATTCGCCTCGGGTTGGCTGTTTTTGGCCGTTTTCGATCGAATTCAGCCACACTCGCATCGGTCCCTGCGAGAAGACAACCCTAGGGCCCTCGGAGGGCCAAAAAATACGGAAAAATGGAGCTTACCGGCGGCGGCGCTCTCGGGTGCGGCGGCTCTCTGGCGAGGTTCGTGTTTTGGTGATTCGGCTCCAGTCAACCTGTAGAGAAAAGAATGGTGATCACGGTGATATAAAAATTGCATCATACGGAGGCCGGGAAGGGCCTCATCGGAGGCAAAAACCGAGAAGGGCGCGGCGGCGCCGCTGGGCTTCGGCTGTGTATTCCAGCCGTTTGGCCGGGATTTTGGCTCCGATTTGACCACAGGAGGAATCAGCGTGGAAAAATGAGTCGGGGGTACGAAATTTACCTCGATTGGCGGTCGGAAGTTCCTCCAGTGCGGCGGCGGGTGGCGGTGGCCGGCTTCTGGTTCGTCTTCTCTGGCGAGCGGCAGGCGGCTAGGGTTTGTGGTCTGGTGTGGGGGTTCTATTTATAACCCCTTGCCTTTTGATCTTAGCCGTCCATTTTGTTTTAATCTGGGCCGTCTGTTTTTTTATTAAATCTGGGTCGTCCGTGCGTTTAAATCTGGGCCGTCCGATCGCACGCTTGATCTGGGCCGTCCGATCGCGCCCACGCGGATCGCCAACGTGGCCCTTTTTGGAACGACGTGGTTTTGCCACGTGGCAGGTCCCAGTTGGCCGGGATTGCTGACCGGGCCTGCTGACGTGGCTGCCGACGTGGCTTTTTTTTTTTCTCGGTCCGGGCGCTACATCTTGTAACGATCCCGAAAATTTAAAAAGGAAATGTATATAAAGAATATAAATTCGGAAGCGAAATAAAAGGTTTTGGTTAATATCTCTTACACAATAACTTAAACGTAGTAACAATACCGAAAATAAATCCTCTAAAAGAAAATACTGGAAATTAAATACTATAAAAGAAATTAATAAATATTTAGGTAACTACTCGTCGTCTTCTTGTAAATCAGGCTCGGGAACCAAGTCCTCCTGATCTGAAATGGTTAAGTAAGGAATGAGGTACACTAGTCCAGTAAAGACATCACACTATATCACTGTCACATAAGTAAATGTTGGTAGAAAACTAAAAAGAACTAATTGAGCACAAGTTTCAAGTAAATTTATTTATCAATAACCAAACCATTTACCGTCCCCTTATCTCAGTGGGATTCATAAAAATGACTTATGAAAATAATAACATCATAGATATCATAAATTCATACATAATCTGTAACATAGTACATGTCATACTTTTATATTTCAACCATCAAATAACAGTTGCTCCCTTTTTCATCAGCCTACTAGTATCCATGAGGATCCATAGGGGTCTCTGCTACACATGAGCCATTCCCTTAACAAACTTAATTTCCAGAGCCGTCCCCATACCTCGTCCGGTATGGGCGCCAAACAATAAACCTCAATACCCCGTCTGGTATGATGGTGAAGCGGGTCGTCCTCATATCCCGTCCAGTATGAACGCCAAAATATTTAAAGTCTCCATACCCTGTCCGGTATGAAACAACGTTCCCGATACGGTTCCCTATGGACCCAATCCGTCCACCATCTTCCAGAATATCTAGTGAGGCTGTCAACTTATCCATTTATCAATTCACATACCGTTTCTATTTTTTTCTTAGTTTTCCGTTTCCCACATAAACATGGGAGCTCTCTAGTGCGGCAGCTCCTCTAGCTCGAGTCACGATTTGGTGTTTTGCTCTGGTCAACCTGTAGAAGAAGGAACGGTGGTCACAATAGTGTAAAAATTACATCGAAGGGAAATCGGGAAGGGCCCCATCAGAGGTAAAAATAAAAAAAAAAAATCTGCAGCGCCGCCGCTGGGTTTCGGTGACATTTTTCGGCCAATTAACCGATTTTTTGGCTCTGATTTGGCCACAGGTGGGTTTAGAATCGAATTCTGAGCCAAGGGGAGAATTTTTACCTCATTTGGCGGCCGAAAAGTGCCCTAGTGCGGCAGCGGGGGTCGGCTCCCCGGCGGCTAGGCTGTCTTCTCCGGCGAGGGCTCTGGCAGCTAGGGTTAGGGTTGGGTGTGGATGAGATTATTTATAATCTTCTGCTTTTAATCTGAGTCGTCCATCGTGATTTAATCTGGACCGTCTGATCGCGATTAAAAAAGAAATGAATTTGGATTGTTCATCGCGATGCAATATGGGCCGTTCGTGCACGCGGGAACGGATCTCAGCTGTTCGATCGCGCGCACGCGGATCGCCCACGTGGCTCCCTTCCGCGTGGCCTCCCGCGTCAGAGTCTCTGCCACGCGGCGCGTTCTGGTTGGCCGATGCTGCTGACCAGGCAGCTGACGTGGTGCAATTTTTTTAAATTTTATTTTGACCCCCGGTTTTCAAATTTTCTTTCAAAAAATCTCCAGAATCCAAATTTTCACCCCTTTTTTCTAAAATTTCTTTCAATTAAATCCCTAAAATAATTTTACCTCTTTTTATTATTTTTATTATTTTTATTTTTATTTAATTAAATTAAACTAAAATTAAAACTATATAAAAATTCATATATTCATATATAAATTACAAAAAATCAAAATAAAATAATACTAATAATAATAATAATAATTTAGGGTGTTACATTTCTTCTAACAAATATTTTTTTTCGAAAAAATTAATATGTTATTTTTAAAATTTTAAATTAAAAAAAAAACTCTTATATATATTATGATATAAAAATTTAGATAGATAATTATTATTGGTTCTCTAAAAATTAATTTTTTGTTTTTTAAATTTTAAATAGATAAATATTTATTTTATTTTTATATTTAAAAATATTTATTACATAATTTAGAGTCAATTAAAAATTAAATTTTATTTTTAAATTTAAAAAAATAAAAATAAATAATAATTATTATATATTATCACATGATTTTATTTTTGTATTCAAAATTTATGACATATATAAAAGTACAACCTCAAAAAATTAAAAACAAAAATGTCATATAATAATTTTCAGTTTTACTTTTATATATATATAATAAATTCAGTCAAATTTTCAATCTAATATCACATAACAAAATCAATAGAATGAAAATTTGATTGAAATTTTATTTCGGATTAATTTTTTAGGTTTTAGAAATTATTTAAGCTATTATTAGACTAAATTTAGAAATACTGTGAAAAACATATATATTGTGAAATTAAAACTCTCCCTTCACTGTTCATCTTACTAGCTTTGTGCTTTACCTCATTTGTTACTACTTTCAACATCACCAAAATCCTCTCTAACTTTTCATACTCATTGTAACACCCATAATGTAATTTAAAATTAATCTATAAATATAATTTTTTATTTTTTATTTTTAATTTAGTGTAAAAATGAAGAAAATTTGATTGGGGATGAAATTGAAAATAATTTTAAAAAAATAGGTAAAAATTTAGGTTTTGGAGATATTTTTGAAAAAAAAAAATCAGAAATTGGGTGTCAAAATACAATTTAGAAAACTTGCGTCACGTAAGATGCCCGGTCAGCAGCTCCGACGAGCCAGAACGTGCCGTGTGGCAACAGACACTGACACGGTGCCACGCATGCAATCTGCGTGCCTGTAATCAAACGGCCCAGATCCGTTCTCGTGCACACGGACGACCTAGATGCATTCCCTCCCCAATCATGATCGGGCAGCCAAATTTAAACACGATCAACGGTACAGATCTGCTTCCTATTTAAATGTGATCGAATGGTCCAGATTAGATCGTGATGGACGGCCTATATTTACTCTTTATTTAATTGCGATCGGACGGTTCAGATCAAACGCGATGGACGGTTCAGATTAAATGAAAACGAATATAAATAACTCTTTTCACACCAAACCCTAACCCTAGCCACCAGACACCCTCGTTGGAAAAAAAGACCCAGCCACCGAAAAGGATAGTCGCCGCCACCCCCCGCCGTGCTGGAGCTGCTTCTGACTGCTAAAAGAGGTAAAAATTTCTCCCTTTGCTCGAAATTCAATTTTAAACACCTCCATTACCAAATTGGAGCAAAAAGAGTGGTCAATTGATCGAAAATCGCGGGCAAAGCTCGGCGGCGCCATCGCGGAGAATTTTAAAAATCACCTCCGATGAGACCCTTCCCTATTCCCATTCTGCATAATGTTTCCACCATTGTAACCATCGTTTTGTTCTCTAAAGTTTGACCTGAGCAAAAGCAAAACACTCAACTGCAACGTGAGCCGAAGGAGTCGCCGGTGAGTTTCAATTTCTTGTATTTTTTCAGCCAATTGAGGTCCCTTAACATGTTTTCTCGCAAGGATTGATACAAAATTGGCTGAAAAAGATCGAAAACAACTGACCCGAGGTGGACCGCTACTGGCGGCGGCAACCCCATTACCGGAGCACGACGGAGCCGCCGTTCCGACATTCTGGAATTGGCCAAAAATGGGTCTTGAGACTAATTTTGAAATTTTAGGACATTTGTAGGTACTTATAGTGTGTTTTAATCCCCGAAAAAAATTCAGGGAACCCGGAAACCACCAAGCACAGTCAACAGCTTAGCTTTTCGGGCATCAAGTTGTGTAAGAATCCTTCACCCTATTCTCTGTTATGGAATTGAAGTCAAATTAATAATAATACGGTGTTTTGTACCTTCTAGAAAATATCTATAATTAATTATGGGTTACTAATGGATTTAGAATCGGTAATTATTATCTGTTGATTTCTGTCGATTTATTTTACAGTTTGAAAGCATAATAATGTCTTATTATCGATTTTATGGTTTTGAATGCATGTATTGCTACCTTATGTGACTATTATTAAATTGGAAAATCGAGATATGATTATATTCCCTGAAGCATATTTGTTTGTTTATGTAATTACGGTTGAATTAGAAAACTGGAGATTAAAGGTAAACGAAAACTATGTGATTAAGTGAATGGATGAAACAAAAACCTTACTGGATATCCTAAGAGATGGTGGATGGACTGGGTACAATAGAGAACTCTATTGTAAACGTTGTCTCATACCGGACGGGGTACCGAGACTTGGTAATTTGGTGCTCATACTAGACGGGGTATGAGGATAGCTCGTTTCACCCTCATACTGGACGATGTATTGAGATTTAGTAATTTAGCGCTCATACCGAACGGAGTATGGGGACGGCTTGTTAATTAAGAATGTTAAAAGAAAGGGTTCACACGTAGCGGAGACATCGCTATAAATCCCCATGGATACCAACAGGCTGATGGAAAGGGACAGTTGTTGTTTGATTTATGGAATATAGATTTATAATGTGTGTATGTTACTAATTGCATATGAAATTATGATAAATGCCATGTTATTGTTCTATAGGTTGTTTTTATAAATTTCGCTGCGGTAAGTGGACAGTAAATAGTTTTATTATTAATAAATATGTTTGTTTAATTAAGTGCTCTATTAGTTGTTTCGATTTTCTACCAACCTTCATTTCTGTATCGGTGAGTAGCGTGATATTCTCACTGAGCTAGTGTAACTTATTTCTTATTTAACCATTTTATATTTAGAGAACCAGGATCTAGAGCCCAATCCACAAGAGGGTTGCGAGTAGGATGCTAGTTTTATTTATTTTTCGCTTATTTCCTTATTTTTTTATATTTCTTTCAAAAGGGTAATTCCTGTAGCACTATTCGGTACTTTAAGTTATTGTGTAAGGAATGTAAACCTTAACCATTTATTTTGCTTCCGCACTTAATTTATAATTTATTTTTTTTGGACATTCTGTGGTCGTTATAGTTAGTATCAGAGTCACGTTCCTTGGACTCATTCCTTACACGAAATCCTTAGGAAACACCAAAAATAATGAATTGTCACTCAACCATTCATTGTGAAATGCAGGTACAGATAGATGAGGAGAGGAAGACCCCCACTAAACTGAGCAGCCCAAGAGGAAAGAAGAGATTCATTACTGCTCAGCAGGCCCCAGGAGGAAAGGGGGGAGTTACCTGACCCTCCTCCACTGCCACAGGTTGAGCCACCCCTGCAGCGAGAGGATCCCAAGCCACCCCGATATGATCTTGCTCCTCCACAGTACCACAATACACCACCACACACCACCACAAAATGATCCAGTGCTCCAGCCACTGCATCACCCAACACCACTACAATACAATCCGGTGCCTCCACTGTATCATCAAGTACCACTGTAGGGCCATCCAGCCCATCCTCCGCACAGTCTAGTCCCTTATCCACAGGACCCAGCTCTTCTCATGATGGACCCAGGCTACATAAAAAGGTATAAAAGACTAAATCCATCTACTTTTGCAGGGGGATCCTCCTTTGAAGAGGTCGAGTTCTGGTTAGCTGAGGCAGAGAAGGCCTTCAAGACCCTCGGGGTGATTCCCGAATAAAAGATCATCATAGCTACCTACATGCTAGTGGGAGAAGCAGACCGCTGGTGGCAACTCAACTATATCACCCTGCCCTTTCCAGTTACTTGAGAACAGTTCCTGATGGCCTTTCATGCAGAGTACCTCCCAAAGTATCTCCGACATCTGAAGGAGATGGAGTTTGCACACTTGGTTCGAGAAGACATGACTGTATTAGAATATACTCAAAAATTCTTAGAGATGGGTCGATATTCTCCTAAAAGCATGATGGATGAAGACAGGAAGGCTTGAAGGTTTGAGCGGGGTCTGCGTCCTGAGATCAGACAATAGTTGTTTGTGTTCGAGCTCAGTAATTATTCGAATGTTCTGGCCAAGGCACAGTTAGTGGAGAGGAGCCTTCGCACCTTCATTCAAGTAGCAGGGAACCTCAAGTCGTCAACCCCACACCACAAACCAGCACCTACTGCACCTATTCAACAAAACAAGAGACCTAGACCGATGACTCAGGTACCCCCTCGGTTCCACCAGCAGGCACGGCAAGATCTGTCAGCATTGTGGTAAGGATCATGGAGACCAACCCTACTATCGCCTCAACAATACATGCCGCATATTTGGTAATGACCAACACTATGCAAAGGAGTACTCGAGGAACTAGAACTAGGCCAGACCTCCTATCTAGGGTAGAGCTTACAATCTCACTTAGCAGGATGCAGAAGTCAACCCGAATGTGGTACATGATATGTACACTATTTGTAATCATCTTACTCATGTCTTGATTGATAATGGTGCATCACATTCATTTATTTCATATATTTTTGCATCAAAATGAGATGTATTACCTGAAAAATTTGATTCTGTGTTGTTTGTGTCTACTCCTGAGAGTAGTACACTACTAGGGGAGGTTGTATACAGAGCTTGTGTCATAGATATAGTAGATAAAAAATTGTGTGTGGACCTAATAAAAATTGACACAGGAGAACTTTGATGCAATTTTAGGAATAAATTGGCTAACGGCGTATCACGTCATTGTAAATTATTTTAGCAAGAAGGTTGTATTCAACCCTCCTGATGAGGAGTTATTTACAAATTAATAAAATCGTTTAACATTTGTTGCTTTATGGTAAATTTTCTTATTATCAAGTACTTTAACCCAGCTGTTTTCTCTAACTAGGCAAACCCAAGAAAGAAATTTGTATTCAAGAGATCCTAGTAGTCTGAGACTTTTCAGATGTGTTTCCGGATGAATTACCTGAACTGCCAGTGGACAAAGAAGTCAATTTACAATAGACCTTCAGTCAGACACTCCTATTTTGGTTGCTCCTTACCGCATGAACTGTGTTGAGATGGAGGAACTAAGAAAACAGATCACTAAAATGCAAGATAGTGAATTTATCCGATATAGTGTGTCCCCTTGGGATGCCGGAGTCACATTTATAAGAAAGGGAGATGGTACGTTGAGGTTAAGTATTGATTATAGATGTCTGAACAGGGTCACGATCAAGAACAAGTATCCTCTCCCCAAGATCGATGACCTCTTTGATCAATTGCAGGGTGCCCAAATCTTCTCCAAAATAGACCTGCATTCAGATTACCATAAGGTAAAAATCAGGGCAGAAAACATTCTCAAAACAGTCTTTCGAACTAGATACGGACACTATGAGTTCCTGGTCATGCTATTTTGACTAACCAACACTCTAGCCATCTTCATGGACTTGATGAACTGGGTGTTCAGACAATTCCTAGATCAGTTTGTTATTGTATTCATTGATAATATCTTGGTTTATTCAAAAAACAGAGAGGAACACACTCACCATCTGACTCAGGTTTTATAGGTTCTCAGAGAAAATAAGTTGTATACAAAATTGAGTAAGTGTGGGTTCTGACTTGAGCAGATTACCTTCTTGGGACACATCATATCAAAGAATTGAGTGTCAGTGAACCTCGAAAAAGTTGAAGCAGTGCTCGGCTGGAAAAAATTGACCTCAGTTAAGGAGATCTGTAACTTTCTTGGGATGGCAGGTTATTACTGCAGATTTGTGGAAAGGTTTTCTAATCTACCTGCTCCCCTAACTTGGCTCATAAAGAATAACGTTAAATTTGAGTGGAATGAGGACTGTGAGATAAGCTTTTCAGAACTAAAGAAACAGTTAACTACAGCACCCATGTCGGCCTTGTCAAGCGGATCGAGTGGATACACAATTTACAATGATGCCTCCTACTTAGGTTTGGGTTGTGTTTTAATGCAGTATGGGAAGGTCATAGCCTATGGGTCTAGGCAGTTGAAGAGTTATGAGAAAAACTACCCACCCATGATTTAGAACTTGCCGCAATTATCCACACCTTGAAGTTTTAGCGCTATTATTTGTATGGGATGATCTTTCAGATCTATACTGATCATAAGAGCTTGAAACACATATTCACTCAAAAGGATCTCACCATGTGTTAGAGAAGGTGGATACAATTCCTCAAAGACTATAATTGTGATATCATGTATCAACCAGGTAAGGATAACGTGGTAGTCGACACACTCAACAAGAAAAATGCAGGTATATTAGTTCATCTGATGGTTTCAGAATGCATGCAAATAGGGCTGCACAGCAGATGCGGCTTTAGGACCTAAAGAGAGTCACATGTTTGGGTCACCTGACTATTCAACCGGAGTTAATCCAGAGAATAAAAGAAGCTCAATCCACCAATTCCACCCTAATAACCCTAAAGAAAGATCCAGAACAGAGAGTTAACTCAGAATTTCTAGTCTCTGTCGATGAGTTCCTCAAATTTCAAGACAGAGTGTGTGTTCCAAGTGACAGTGAGTTAAAAAGGAATATCATGACAAAGGCCCATAGCTCAAAGTTTGTCATGCATCCCAGAAGAACTAAGATGTATCAAAGTATATGACTCCGATTTTGGTGGAACAGAATGAAAAGAGATATAGCTGGCTTTTTTTCTAAGTGTTTGGTATGTCAGTAGGTCAAACCAAAGCATCAATGCCCATGTGGGCTACTTCAGCCATTACCAAATTACAGAGTAGAAGTGAGAACATATCACCATAGATTTTGTGACAGGATTATCTAAGGCACGCTCAGAACATGATGTCATTTGGGTAATTGTTGACTGACATACTAAATCTTTTCACTTTTTAGCCATTAGGATGACCGATCTCTTTGACAAGTTGGCAAGAATGTACATCCGAGAAATAATAAGATTACATGGAGTACCAGTGACAGTAGTGTCCGATAGGGACTCCAGGTTCACTTCTCGATTCTGGTCTAGTTTTCAGCAAGCCATGGGAACAAAACTGTCCCTTAATACTACATTCCACCTCAGACCGATAGACAGTTAGAAAGGACAATCCATACCCTTGATGATATATTTCAAGCTTGTGTTCTTGACTTCGGGGGGCCATTGGGATGACCATTTACCCCTAATAGAGTTCATCTACAATACAGCTACCCAGTAAGTATTAGTATGGCTCTGTACGG
>NW_019028725.1:0-12149 GCF_000150535.2 Carica papaya | reverse complement strand
ACGATGAAAAAACTAAAATGGTAAATTTCCAATAGTTAATAATCGCATAAAGGGAATTCTACAAGACATTGTATTTATTCACTTTTGATGCATTTGTCTCTTAATAAATCATGATTTGTTTCTATATACTATGAAAAATTATTTTTAAAAAATATAATAAAAATAATACTGATTTTAATTCATTGTATTTGGGTATTTCTCATATGTATATATATATACATACTTTTTAATTATTAATAAATGAATAGTTTATTTTTAAAAAATAAATCTTTATGTGATATTCAAATAGTTACTTACTTTAGCGTGATAATTACCTTAATTATTAATTATTGGTCATTAAAATTCATGTACAATACATTTCTATTTAGGGATAGATATTACCTCTTTTTTTTTTCTTTTAAGGGAACAATATCAAAAAATTGACAAGTAATAACATTAAATTATAACATCTTTTTAAATATATTTAATTGGCCAAATAACATTGTTTATATTAGAGATGACAGTAATACATATTTGGAATAAATTTTACGAAATTCGAATCAAACCTCCTCCTATAAAAAGTAAATTCCTTTTTTAATTCTTTAAATTTGGTCCAATTTACAGGTTATTTGATTCAAAATTGACATGATCATTTTATAATATTAATATAAATATAAATATATCTATATTAAGAAAAAACTTAAAAATATATTTACTAATAATAATATATACTAATTATATTTATCCCTACAAATATGACTATATTCACTATTATACTATAATTAGTATTATAAATATAAATATATCTATAATGATAAAAAAATTAAATATACAAAAATTAATCCAAAAATATATAGATTAAATAAAAAAACTTCCAACTTAATGGGTTAGTGGAAATCATAATTATTTATTCTCAATAAAAACATGTGTGTGTGTGTGTGTGTGTATATATATATGTATATTCCTTTTTTATTGTTAATTCACCATGTTTGGTTTTGTGAAAAAATGACTATAGGGTACTAATTTAATAATTTGATTATATTTATTAATTAAATATATATATATATGTAAAGAAATATTTTTTTATATTTTTTTTAAACAATAAATGATTTTAATTATGAAATTCGTACTTTATATTTGTATAATATAATAGCATTTAAATTTACTTTTTTTTTGGGGAAAATATAATTGATTGCTATATATAAAATGAATTTATTTAATAATTAAATCTTAATCGGGATAATAAGTTTTTAACCGAATGGTCAAAAGTAAACACGTTAATTTCATGGAAATTTCGGAGAGTTCCAGCTCATCATAAGTCACACACTATTTAATTTAATTTTTTTAAGGAAGACTTTTTGAAGTCAAACAAAAACGTCACCGTTTTGGTGTTCGTTCACAATCTCTCTCGTTCACATTTGATTTGTGCCTTTAAATAGCGAACAAAAATTCAAAAACCACACCGTCTTCTTCCTAGAGAAGAATTACCTTACATTCTCTCTGGGGTGTACCGGTGAAGGAAGAAGGCAGCCATGAGAATTCAAGATCCAGCCACGCACAACAACAACAACGATTCCTCTAAGAATTCCTCTGTTAGTCTCCCTAATTTGTCTCTCTCTCTCTCTTTTTTCTTTTTATAAATATATATATATATATACATGTATGTATCTGCCTGTCTTTCGTCTGCTTCTGTGTTCTAACGTGCGTATGTATATGTGTACGTATTGATTTTGAATGGAGCACTCTCTCTCTCTCTCTCTCTCTCTCTCTCTCTCTCTGTGTCTTTTCAATTTTACGTTCGGAGAATCTCTCCAATTTTGTTGGAGAATCATTTGGTATCTCTTTTGCTTTTATCTCTTTCCGTTTCCTCCTTTTCATGTTTGTCTTGTTCGATTGAACGAACATCTTTTTCTCCTGATTCCAATTGAATTTTTTATTCGAAAAAGTAATAATCCAACGAGTTTTCCTAACGCTTGAATCCTATCAAACCAGATTAATTGCTTTTGATCACTTGTTTTTCCGATGATAAATTATTTTGATTAAAAGTAATAAATTATCTTTGTCTTGTTCGATTGAACAAACGCCTTTTTCCTGATTTCGATTTGATTTTTTACTTGAAAAAATAATAACTCCAATGAGCTTTTGAACGTTTGAATCCTATCAAGCCAGATTAATTACTTCTTTTGATAACTTATTTTCGCCAATGAATTAATTTGAAACATTAGTTAAATTATTTTTATAAAAAGTAATAAATTATTTTCTATGTACGAAAAAGGGGAAAAAATATTTTGTTGCTTCAAATGAATTTTCTGATTCAATGAATTGTTTGCCGAACAAACCCTTGACTTTTCACATTAAATATTCATGAATCATGAGATATTATTTATGCTTCCCCATAAATAAATAAATAAAAATAGAAACCTTTTTCTTTGTGCCATCCACTTTCCATACCATGATATTCATGCATGCACATATACATGTGTATATAGAATGTGTATGTACATGCATACAAACGCATATATATATATGTATATATATAACTAGCCGGCTCTTGGTATTTTTTAAGGATAAACTTCTAACCGAGTTTTTACTTTTTTAAGGAGTAGGTAAATCAAATGTTTAATTATTTTCATTATTCACTAAACGACACCGTTTAGACCTTCTACAACCTACAAATCCATGTGCAGGCGCACACGGAACATGGTTATTTTTTTTCTTATCCTTTTGTTAATAACGTCAAAGGAAAATTAAGGTCATGAAAGCTGCTTATTTAGATGGATTAGAGATTTTCTGTCCAACGGTCACTTTTTTTTTCAGCCATTTAAAGATAAATTATTAAATTAGTTTTAATTTTATGGTTATTATAATTTATTTGTTAGTATTTTTTATTATAGTTTAATTATTAAATAAATTTAATATTTATTTTTTAAGTTTTTGATAAAAAATTAAAATAATTAGACTTTTAAAAAATTATTTAAAAGAATAATTAATTAATTAAGTTAATTAACATATTAATTTAGTTTATTAATCAAAATTATTATTTTTAAATATTTAAATATGATTTAATTATTTTGATTTTTTATGTTAAGAAATAGAATAAAACTAAATATTTAATATAAATAAATCATGTTAAGAACTAAATTATATAAAAAAAAAATTATGAACTAAGTTATAACAAATGTCATCTGCGCTTTTTTAAAATCACAAATCTCATTGTTTATATAAATATATGTGTATATATATATAAGAAATTATCTATTTATGTTTTAATAATTTGAATTATATATAAATATAAGTATGATTAATGATAGAAACTGTATTGTTTTTTATTTAAATTATGTGCTTGCATGATGTGCACCGTAGAATCAAGAAATTATTGTGTTGAAAAAACCAGCAATTTAGGTGATAGTTGACAAAGCTTCCTTGAAAACTTTTGGGTTTCCACATATTCATATTTACCATATGTTACATTTTCATTCACTCTAGTTTGGTTTTATTAATTACTATGTAATTAATTTAACATTATTTTGCAAAGGTGTTGATAATTAAATTGTTGGTCAACTAAAAAAATTGAAAATCTTCACATCATAAAGTCAAAAATTAGTATGAGTATATTGAATATCATATAAAAAATCAGTATATATGCATATATAATATTATAACAAAAGTTTATAATATTTTTAAATTGTAACCTTGTCATTGTAGAATATAAAAATAAAAAATATATATTTTTAAAAAAATTCATATCTATGATTGCGTAGTATTAAAACAATATGAAAAATGTTTATTTTTATTGATTTAACTGTATTTAGATTCATAAATTTAATTACTGAAATATATATATATGTAACATAATAAATAAATTTTCAGAAAAAAATAAAGGAACTTGACATAATAATTTTTTATAAGAAAAATATTAGACAATAAGTAGAAGTAAATATAGTAAAAAAATAAAAATAAATCTAACAAATAGAAATAAAGAAATATAAGGGAATGCCTAATTTTTCACCATCATATAACAGAGAATTTGCCCACTCTTCTTTTTGGCTAACACTGTTCTACTATGTATATATATGTATGTATTGGAAGTTGTAAGCATTGTGTCTACTGTATTTGTTTGAAGTAATTGTTTTTTTTTTCTCAACTTCAAATTTTAAGTATTAGCAAATATAAAAATGATGATAATGATGAAGAACTCTTTTGATGATCAATCACAGATTGATGAAAAACTAGCAAGGCAGAAGGCAATAGATGACTGGCTTCCAATTACTTCTTCAAGGAATGCAAAATGGTGGTACTCAGCCTTCCACAATGTCACGGCCATGGTTGGAGCCGGTGTCCTCGGTCTCCCCTTTGCCATGTCCGAGCTCGGATGGTAAATGATTCAAAAATATACATTTTCATAAGTTTAAAACATCCTTCGTCATCACTCTAATTATTTTTTAAAAAATTATATGTTATAATATTTTATTTTCAAAAAATTATTTATCAGTAAATCTTGAGATAAATTATAAATTTTACAAAAAATAAGATTGTAATACTGCATTTGATTTAAATTTAATTTATTTTTATTTTATTTTTAAATTTCTCAATTATTTAAAAAAAAAGAACAAATATAAAATCTGTATCAACCTCAACTGTCATATTAGTTTGTACAAAAAAATTTAGATTCTTTCAAATTTTCCTTATTCACGTGAATATTGAAATCTCATTATATATTTTTTATGAGTGTAAATTAAGTATTATAAGTAGATTATTTCCGATTGTTTAATTATTTGATAACCAGATTAATTCTTTGATAAATGATCACTGTAAGTCAGTCTGACTCAATATAGTTTGACCATTTTTTTTTTTTTGTTAACGTAAAGACTGAATTAATAATTTTTTTTTTATCATCAATCAAATCATTATTCACAATTTAAAGTACTATTTTTGTATCAGTTGAATCATTGTCCACTTTTTTTTTCTTATCAATGAATAGATCTCTTGATTTGTATAACTTAAATGTCTGAATTTGGTATAATACTTATAGGATCGATGACACCAATGAAATTGATTTACATATTTGTATGGTCTTTCAGGGGTCCTGGTGTGGTAGTATTAATCTTATCATGGATTATTACTCTGTATACTCTCTGGCAGATGGTGGAGATGCACGAAATGGTGCCTGGCCGGAGGTTTGACAGGTACCATGAACTGGGCCAATATGCTTTTGGCGAGAAGCTTGGTTTGTACATTGTGGTACCACAGCAGCTTGTGGTTGAGATCGGTGTATGTATAGTCTATATGGTCACAGGAGGAAAATCACTCAAAAAATTTCATGATCTTGTTTGTCCTGACTGCAAGAAGATCAAACTCACCTTCTTCATCATGATCTTTGCCTCTGTCCATTTTGTCCTCTCCCATCTCCCTAACTTCAACTCTATCTCTGGCGTCTCATTGGCTGCTGCAGTCATGTCCTTGAGGTAACGATTATCACCCCTTAATCATTACTTTCTCATTGTGTCAAACAATCGATTGTAATTATACCCACAAAACATTTTAGATAATTTATACATTCTTTTATTTATAAGAAGTTATATGTTCGAAATAGACTTATATTAATATGTTTTCATTTGCAGATTGTTTTCTGTTGTGTTATAATTACTGTTTATATATTACATAATTGATTAATATACAAATTTATACAGAAAAACAAAAACAATAATGGAAAACAATGTTGTTGATATTGTCATTTTTCTTTTGTAGTTATTCTACTATTGCTTGGGCAGCCTCAACAGCCAAGGGTGTGCAAGAAAATGTGGAGTATGGATATAGAGCAACAACACCAGCGGGAACTGTATTCAACTTCTTCAGTGCTCTTGGCGATGTTGCGTTCGCCTATGCTGGACACAATGTTGTTCTCGAAATCCAAGCAACAATCCCATCAACGCCTGAGAAGCCATCAAAGGGACCGATGTGGAGAGGTGTTGTTGTTGCTTACATTGTTGTTGCTTTGTGCTACTTCCCTGTTGCTCTAGTTGGCTACTGGATGTTCGGAAATTCTGTTTCCGATAACATTTTAATCTCATTGGAGAAGCCTGTTTGGCTTATTGCTCTCGCCAACATGTTCGTTGTTGTCCATGTTATCGGTAGTTACCAGGTAAAGATCCTAAATTTTTCTCCATTTTCTGTCAGATTTTGGTTAATTACTCATCAGATTCTGCTCCAGATATATGCTATGCCAGTGTTTGACATGATGGAGACTTTACTGGTCAAGAAGCTGCATTTCCGGCCCACCAGACTTCTTCGTTTCATCGTCCGGAATATCTATGTTGGTAAGTAATACTCCTTTTTCCATCATGATTGATACAGTTTACACCATTGAATAACTAAAATTCAACTGAGATGTATGCTTATTTTCTTTCTTGTAGCTTTTACAATGTTCGTTGGTATTATCTTCCCCTTTTTCGGAGGCCTTCTTGCATTCTTTGGCGGATTTGCTTTTGCCCCAACAACATATTTTGTAAGCCAATATCTACTTTCATCTAATCATTTACGTTGCAATTGAGTTTGATTCAAACTTGGATACTTAAATCTGTCTTTTTTCCGATTCAGCTCCCTTGCATTATGTGGCTTGCAATCTACAAACCAAGGAGGTACAGCTTGTCCTGGTGGACAAACTGGGTAAGTTTAATTACTTCTTTTTTCATTCTTCATTGATTTCTTGATTTTTTATTCAAGCCCTATTTGAGACATCCCAAAATATGCTAAACCGCCCTCAATATTTTTTTTTTGAACACGTTATGTATGATATTTTCTCAAACAGAAAAATTACGATTTTCAAGTAATATTTATTTAGTGTATCATATCTGATGGAACTGTTTAATACTATATTTGATGACTTGCAAATTTAATATTATATTATACTGTATTTACATTGTCTAATTTTATAATGCTATCAAATGTTATTTTAATTATTAAGTTAAAATCCCCTACATGATTAGAGATCTAACTGATTCTTTTACTGTCTCCATTTAACGTATACAGATCTGCATCGTGCTCGGATTTGCATTGATGATCGTGTCGCCAATCGGAGGATTAAGGACAATCATCCTACAAGCCAGGCACTATGAGTTCTTCTCTTGATTGTCTCAACAAATGTACATGACGGTGAGTAATCGGGGGGATCGTAAAAGAACACAAGAAACAGGAAGAGAATAGGAAAGATTGTTTTTTTTGGACAAGATTAATTACAGGGTTTTTCTGGATCATTTGTACCTTTCCTATTTATGTAAGGGGAAACTGGAAAAATTTTCTTCACATGGTTGCTGATTTTCTCTATGTATTAGTTTACTTATCGTGTGCATATATATATATATACATATACATATACATATTTTTATATATTGAGGTAAGATTCTGCCCAATTTTGCTTTGTGTTTGCTGTTGATGAATCTCTTATTAAGTTTTGGTTGACAGAATCTGCATCACTAGTTTTTTCTTATTCTGAGACGGATATAACACAAGATGCAAAACTCCGAGTCGTCAACTCTAAAAATGTTCTGCAATTAAAGTTGGATGTTTTTAATGCATACTCACTACTTATTTGATCTTTCATAACTTATTTATGAAAATTAAAAGTTATATGTATTTTTTTTTTTTTTTTTTGGTCCATTCTCGACAGACGTAGACGTGTATAAGCATACTTCTATTAGATGCATATAAGTTAATATATATATATATATACTTTTTTCATATAATAAATAGACAACCTAATTTTGTATTCATTGAACTGATGGCATTTAATAATTTTATTTAATCAGGTAGCTTCTTTGAATTATTTAATGTCAGTTGAGATATTTTATATATTAAATACAAGTTTTTATTTATTTTTGAGAAATGGCTGTCAGTTTTTGGGTAAGTATTAATTGACCTGAAAAGAAGATACAAACAATCTGACTCTTTCCTTTCTATTTCCAGGCCTGCAACATTTATTATTACCTGAAAATAAAAACAAATATATTATTTCTGATGTTAAAAACATTAAATATGGTTTCTGTAATTATCTTTTTTTCTGCAAAAAAAATTAATTTATAATGTCTCCATCAAAGAGGAATCAAATTATTTATAATATAGTTCTATTTTTTTGTAATTATAAAGTGTGGCATATTAAACAATACGATTTATTAATTAGTTAAAATTTATTTTTTAAAATGTCCAAATATTATTTTATTTTTTTTCCGTTAGAAGATAAAATAAAATTGGACACCTAAAACAAATAAAGAACATTAGACATCAAATTATAACTCAAAAAAAAAGAAAAATTATAAACTAAAATATTACAAGTGTCAAATTTCAAGAGGTAATTTAATAATTTATGTTTATATAATTAGATACTTCATCTCACCTACGATCATAATTTTAAATCAACAAGGAAGGGAATAATAAGGACAAATTAGATGAGCAATGCCAATCAAAAGCCCTTGCTAATTAAATACATTATGCTTTGTTCCTCGAATAATATATATATATATATATATATTATGCTTTGTGTCCAAAGATTCATTGGAATGTCATTATTGATAACATTCTTATGCTCTCGACGTTTGCTCCTCGAGGCGGATTTCCCTTGGCATGAATAGTTAACCCCTATGTTTTCTGTTTTCCATGAAATTTCCTTTTTCTTAACATATATATATATATATACACACATATACATTCGTATATGTATACTTCATCGGCCGCTCCATTATATGTATTAGTTCACATTCTCTTCTCTCCACAGACGACGTGCAGAGAGCTTGTGTGCAACATCAATGGGAACTGAACCTCCTGCTGCTCCTGATCAAAACTCTGAAACCCAAAGCAATGTCACAAGTGTAAGTCCTTATATCTATTTACACGTGCAACTCCGCTGACAAGATCGAGTTTTATGATGTTTCCGAGTTTTTCACGTTGGTTTCATTTGTTTGACAAACAGTTTTGAATTCGAAATACATAGTTTTCTAACAATAGATTTGAGTCTTGAATCCGTGAATAAAGATTTCACGATGAGTGAAACTTTCTTTAGTATTGAACCCTTGCTCCGTGAATCATTTCTCATCACACCTTCGGACTTGTTATAACAATATATACATATATATATATGTCATCATGAAACTACTTTGTCGTTTTTTTTTTCTTGAATAGTGAATTTGAGAGATTATGGAGAGGGTTTTTGTGAATGACAGAATATTGAAGAGAAACTAGCAAAGCAGAAGGAAATTGATGACTGGCTTCCAATCACTTCTTCAAGAAATGCAAAGTGGTGGTACTCAGCTTTCCACAATGTTACAGCCATGGTTGGTGCTGGCGTCCTCAGTCTTCCTTACGCCATGTCCAATCTTGGATGGTATAATATATATATATATATACACACACACACACACATACCCTCACTCTTCATTTACACTTGACTGTACACAATCATTTTTCACAACCTACTTTGTCATACCATCATGTAGATTTATTCGTAAAGTTTTCTGAGCGAAACAGTCAACTAATTACATATTTACCTTCGATTCTACAACTATGAATTTATAATTTCACTTGTTAAAAGCATGACCTTAGAAACATCGTACTTAAATTTGATATAAAATTTACTTAGGATGTTATTATCATATAAATGTAAATCCTGTTTGTATCAATCGCTAGTTCCTATTTAATAAAATTAAAATTCAAGCGAGATTTTCACGAAATTTCAGGGGTTCAGGTGTAATAATTCTGATCCTACCATGGGTAATAACCCTATAAAAATGTACTTAAAATGTTATTATCATTCAAATATATATCCTATTTGTATCAAACTCTAATTCTTATTGAATAGAAGTAAAATCTAAAGGAGATTTTCACGAAACTTCAGGGGTCCGGGTGTCGTAATTCTGACCCTATCATGGGTAACAACTCTATACACTCTATGGCAAATGGTGGAGATGCATGAGATGATTCCAGATAGAAGATTTGATAGGTACCATGAACTGGGTCAGTATGCCTTTGGTGAAAAGCTAGGGCTATACATAGTGGTGCCCCAACAGCTGATCTGTGAGGTTGGTGTTGACATTGTCTATATGGTCACTGGTGGGAAATCACTACAGAAGATTCATAACCTTGTTTGTAAAGGTTGCAAAGAGATCAAAACAACTTACTTCATCATGATCTTTGCTTCTGTTCACTTTGTTCTCTCTCACCTCCCGAATTTCAATTCCATTTCGGGTGTGTCTTTGGCTGCAGCCGTCATGTCTGTCAGGTATATTTCTTATTTTCTTACCCGTAAACAATTCCTCTCAATAATTTTAAGTATCGAGACACAATATATATGTATCATAATCGGACAGTACTAACTTAAGAGTCAAACTATAAATAAATCCATGTCAATATCTAACTCAAAACTTCAACAATATGGTTATATAAGTACAATTCCCCAACAGTACGTCGTATAGATACCATACTTGTTGATGCAGGATTAGTATCCTTTAATATCTCTATCTTGGTTATGAAACTATATTACATTATAAGTTGTCGCAAGTTTTCCAAAAACACTAAGTAAAAAATGATAAATCTATTACCTGTGTTGTTTTACGGCTCTCTTACGCAGTATAATTCTGTGCATGAACCAGACAAAACACAAGCAGAAGAAGACGCTTGAAACTAGGATCTTAACCTCTAATGACATGTTAGATTCTAACTGGAAACTATATGATATAGGGAGAGTGGTCCCTAAGATAAACAAGGAAATTACAGCTCCAAGTATTGTGTGGAACTAACATTCCTTAAAATAAAAATGACCAGCTAATTTCATTTTGTTTCATTGAGTTTCGTATATGCAGCTACTCAACCATTGCTTGGACGGCTTCAGTTCACAAGGGTGTCCAACCAGATGTTCAATATGGCTACAAAGGCAAAGATGCAACAGATACAGTGTTTAATTTCTTCACTGCAATGGGAGATGTGGCATTTGCCTATGCAGGCCATAATGTGGTCCTGGAGATTCAGGCGACAATACCCTCCACGCCAGAGAGGAAATCAAAAGGACCCATGTGGAAAGGAGTGCTTGTGGCCTATATTATTGTGGCCTTCTGCTACTTCCCTGTTGCCCTAATTGGGTATTGGATGTTTGGCAACAATGTCGAAGATAACGTCCTTATCTCCTTGGAGAAACCTACATGGCTTATTGTGGCTGCTAACTTGTTTGTTGTCATCCATGTTATTGGAAGCTACCAGGTTGTGGTTCGTTTAGGATTTTGTTCTTGTTTCCACAAGTTAATGAATATGTAACATGTTTCCTGATTCCAGTTTCCACTTGTTTTTACTCCTCACAGGTATACGCAATGCCGGTTTTTGACATGATAGAGACTGTTCTGGTAAAGAAATTGCATTTCCGACCCACTAGATTGCTTCGTTTTGTCTCTCGCAATATATATGTTGGTAAGCAAACATATACTAACTCGATTAAAATCAATCTACCCTATTGTACCGTTAAGATTGGAACTTAGTGCCGTATGAGATAATAGCTCCTAATCTAATACTGTATCACCTATCAAGTCACCTCTATGATCCTTAATTATGTCATGAAGGTTCAAAAGAACAAAATTCTATATTTTGGAGCAGCTCTTATTCGCCAAAAGATATAATTTGGCTTTCTAATTTCAGCACTCACAATGTTTGTGGCCATTTCTTTCCCTTTCTTTGGTGGTCTTCTTGGATTCTTTGGAGGATTTGCTTTTGCCCCAACAACATATTTTGTAAGTCTAATCTATGGTTGCTTAATTTTAGCACAATGAACTACCCTATGACTAATATAGACTTCAGAAAATTTGCTAATAAAATCTAATCCTACCATTCAGCTTCCTTGCATCATGTGGCTTGCCGTCTACAAACCACCGAAGTTTGGCTTATCTTGGATTACCAACTGGGTATGTTTGGCATAAATAATAATCAATCTCTGCAAACAGAAAAGTCAACCAATGAAATCTAATATCTTTACTTTGTCAAATTTCAGATCTGCATTATACTAAGCCTCTTGTTGATTGATTCTGTCACCCCATTGGAGGGCTAAGGAATATCATACTTCAAAGGCAAGGACTACAGTTATACTCTCTAAACATCAGTCATCTGCAGACCCAGCAATTCGCTCCCTAATTTCAACATAA
>NW_019028724.1:0-12123 GCF_000150535.2 Carica papaya | reverse complement strand
AAACGATGAATTTCTAAAAGAGGTTGATGAAGAACTTAGAAACGCTTCTCATGAGGAATGTATTCCATTTAGTGTTAGGGATAGATATGAGGAAACAAGAAAGGGAGAAGCTATTAGGGATATGGTAGCAGCTAATATGTGAGTTGCTTATAATAGTTGATTGCTTTATTATATTACTTGTATTGCTTAAAAATTATGTTTTTCCACAACTGTTGTATTTTGTACGACATTACTGTATCATATTAACGTTTTAATGGTAACATTATATTTTGGATTTTCTACTATTATTCACGCTTTATATTTCGATGAATTTTTGCTTATTGACAATGATAACTTTGTCTATTAGACTGATGTTAATAGTAACTTTATATTTCTTAGTTTTGTATTGTAGTGTTGTATAAAATTGATAGTAGGAATAATTCTGCATATCGAGTGGGTAATATTGTCCATTGGACTGATGTGTTGGATGATGCATACTATAGAAGCATTTTACTCTCAACATTGCTTGGGCCGCAAATCAAGTGTGTTCTTCACCACACAAGCTATTGATTGTATCGTTTCAGACTTGAAGTGTGCCTGCCCAAACATACCAATTGCAAAAGAGCGAGTCCATAATCGCATTAAAAAGTTAAAAAAGGAAGTTCTCAAAATGGTATAACATATTCAAATATGGGCTGAGTGGTTTTGCATGGAAGTTGTTAACTGAAAAATTTGAAGATGAGGAGGAGGTCTAACAACAACTAATAGAGGTAAATCAAAAAGTGAATCATATATTATTTGCAATACTTTATATAATTTAAATATTAACATCATATTTTATAATAAGCTAATCCAAAAGAAGCTGAACTTAAGAAAAAACGGGTTCGAAATTACAACAAAAGTTGGAAATGTTAGAAGAGATAGAGCTAACAGAGTTGGTTGCGACACAACACCATGCCTCTCGAAAACAAACGAATATGAATGTTAATACAGATGCAACAAGAGTTGAGGATGTGATGAGTATGGGTCCTAAAAATGTCGGTGTTAATATCAATGTCAATAGTGAGGGATCATTCCATGATCATCCAATGCCTCAAACTCCTACTTCACAACCCGAAGGTGAAACTCCAAGTTGTTCAAGACCAAACAAATAAAGACTTTTGGGTACTATCCCCAAAAAAGATTATCTGTTTGAGTAAATTGGAATGACTGCTGATGCACTCAATACTATAGTATTAGCAAAGCATGTTTCATCGACTCAACTATATGAAGAGATTAGTCGTTTGAGTCTCACTGAAGATAAAAAATCACAAGCTTTTATTTATCTTTTGAAAGAATCAAACATAGCGTCTAGTTTTTTGAGTTGTCCTGCTGAAAGTCGCAAGAATCTCCTAAAGAATTTGCTTCCACAACTAGGTAATGATATATATTAAAACTTAAATTCATTTATAAAAACTTGTTAATTTATTATCTTTGTTTTTTTTTTAAATTTTTTTTGCTTTTGCAGGTATTTGAAAACGGAAGATGTTGTTATCGACGTGCAAGACCAGAGTTTAGATATAGGAATGTTGCAGAATTTATGTTACATGATGTATCATGTTTTTTTTATGGTTGGTTAGAATTTATGTAAACACATATACTTATTTACTTTATTACGATGGTCTAATTTGTATTTTAATATATGTTGGACTAATTTGCATTTAAGAATGAATGATGTTATAAAATATTTATATTTGGAGTAGTTGAAGTAGTATTATGTTTTTGAAGCTCTTATTGTAATGGCCTCGAAAATTTAAAGAAAATCTATGTATTAAAAATTCTAAGTGCGGAAGCGAAATAAAAATTTTGATTAATATCCCTTACACAATAACCAAAACGTATTAAATGTATGAAAGAATAAACTAACTGAAGTAAACACTAGTAATGAATGCTATAAATAAATCTATGAAATCCTTAGTCATCTACTTGCCGTCTTCTTGCGGGACGGGCTCGGGAACCAAGTCCTCCTGATATGAAATGGTTAAGTAAGGAATGAGCTACACTAGCCTAGTAAAGACATCACACTATCTCACTGCCACAAGAGTAAATGTTGGTAGAAAACAAAAACGACCAATGGAGCATAATTTATAGCAAACTCATTTATCAATAATAAAGCATAATTTATAGCAAACTCATTTATCAATAATAAAAACATTTACTGTCCACTTACCTCGGTGAGATTTATGAAAGACAACTTATGAAACACAATAACATCATAAATATCATAAAATCATGCACACTTTGTAACATAACACATATCAAACTCTCGTTTTTCAATCATCAGATAATAATTTTCCTCTTTTATCAGCCTACTAGTATCCATGGGAATCCATATGGGGTCCCTGCTACACGTGAACTATTCACATTAATAACTTCATTTCAGGGCTGTTCCCATACCCCGTCTGGTATGGGTGCCAAAACCATAAACCTTAATACCCCGTCCGGTATGAGGGTGAAATGGGCCGTCCCCATACCCCGTCCGGTATCGGCGTCAAAACACATAAAGTCTCCATACCTCGTCCGATATGAGAGACCATGTTCCAGGTAGGGTTCCCTACGGACCTGGTCCGTCCACCATCTCCCAGGATATTTAGTTAGGCTGTCGACATCATCCATTTATCAATTCACATACATTTTTCTATTTTTTTTGGTCTCAATTATCCAATCAAATATAAACATATAAACCAGTAATGAACACCGAACAAGACAACAATGGGTTCACAATAATTCAAACCATAATAAATGAAACCGTGATTCATGCATACGAAACCATAGAATAAACACATCAAATACCATACTGCATTTAAAACTGTAAAATAGATCAACAACAACTGACCGAAAAATACATCAGATTCGGGCTCCATTAGCAACCTTAATTATACACAATTCATGAAATACCGTTTATTCATTTATTGAGCTTTAATACCGTGATAGGAAATAGGGTGCCAAATCCTTACTTGTTTTGGAGTTTGAAATCGGGTTCTCACTGCGCCTACGGGCTGTCCCTAGATTCCCTGGATTTCTTTCTCCGGGAACCAAAATACACTTCTGGTACCTACACATGTCCCAAAAAAACTCAAAAACAGTCCCAAGGCCTACTTGGCCATTTTCAGAACTCCGGCACGGCGGTTCTGCAGTGCTCCGGCGACGGCGATCCGCCTTGGGTTGGCTGTATTCGGCCGAATTCGGTCAAACTTGCATTGGTTCCAGCGATAAAACAACCATAGGGCTCTCGGTGGGCCAAACAATTACGAAAAATTGAGACTTACCGGCGATGGAGCTCTCGAGTGCGGCGGCTTCTCCGGCGCGAGTCGGGATTCGATGTTTTGCTCCGGTCAACCTGTAGAAAAAAGGACGGTGATCACAGTGGTGTAAAAATTGCATCGAACGGGAACTGGGAAGGGCCTCATCGGAGGCAAAAATCGAGGGAAGCCGCAGCGGCGCCGCTGGGCTTTGGAGGTGTTTTTCGGCCAATTGGGCGGTGGTTTGGCTCTGATTTGGTCACAGGTGGATTTAGCATCGAAAAACGAGCAAAGGGGTAAAATGTTACCTCGTTTGACGGTCGAACGGTGCGGCGGCGGGTGGCGGCAGCCGGTTCCTCCGGTGGCTGGGTGGTCTTCTCCGGCGAGGGTTCTGGCGGCTAGGGTTTGGGGTTGGGTGTGGGTGAGGTTATTTATAACCTTCCCCTTTTAATCTCAGTCGTCCATCACGATTTAATATGGACCGTCCGATCGCAATTAAATTGGGAATGAATTTAGACCGTCCATCGCGATGCGATCTGGGCCATCCGCATGCATGAGATTTGGACCGTCCGTGCGCGCGGGAACGGATCTGGGCCGTCCGATCGCATGCATGCGGATCACCCACGTGGCCCCGTCTCGCGTGGCTTCCCACGTCAGCGTTCCTGCCACGCGGCGTGTCCTGGTTGGCTGGGGCTGCTGACGTGGCACAACTTCTCTAAATTACGTTTTGACCCCTCGGTTTTCGATTTTCTTTTCAAAAACACCCCCAGAATCCAAAATTTTTACCCCTTTTTCCCAAAATCATTTTCAATTAAATCCAAAAAATAATTTTAACCATTTTTATCATTATTATTATTTTTATTTCAATTAAATTAAATTCAATTACACTTTTATGAATAAATTGTTAAAATAAGATAAAATCACATAAAATTTCAATAAAAATAATAAATAAAGGTTTGGGTGTTACAACTCTCCCCCTCTTAAAGAAATTTAGTCCCCCAAATTTGTCTCTTGCTCTTGATCGAACAAATAGGGATACTGGGCTCTAAAGTCTGATTCTAGCTCCCATGTAGCATCCCTTGGCGTGTGGTTCTGCCACTCGACCTTTACAAATGATATTTTCCGATTGCAGAGTATCTTTCTTTTTCAGTCTGTGATACCGACTGATACTTCTTTATAAGATAAGTTCTCTTAGAGTGGAAGTGATTCATGAGCCAAGACATGAGAGGGGTCCGGGTTGTACTTACGTAGCATGGATACGTAGAACACATTGTGGACCTTGGAGAGCTCTGGAGGCAGTGCTAGTTTATAGGCAGCAGTACCAATCCTGTTTAAGATTTCAAAAGGTCCAATAAATCGGGGGTTCAGTTTTCCCCTCCTGCCGAACCTACTAATTCCCTTGAAAGGAGTGACCTTAAGGAACATCCGGTCGCCTTTCTCAAACGCTAGATCTCTCCTCTAGGTGTCTGCATTGGGTTTGCCATTTTTGGCCAAACTTGCATTGGTCCCTGCGATAAAACAACCTTAGGGCCCTCGGTGGGCCAAACAATTACGAAAAATTGAGGCTTACCGGCGGCGGTGCTCTTGGGTGCGGCGGCTTCTCCGGTGCGAGTTGTGTTTTGATGTTTTGCTCCGGTCAACCTGTAGAGAAAAAGACGGTGATAACAGTGGTATAAAAATTACATCGAACGGAGGTCGGAAAGGGCCTCATCGGAGGCAAAAACAGAGGGAAGCCGCGGCGGTGCCGTTGGACTTCGGCGGTGTTTTTCGGCCGATTAGCCGGTGGTTTGGCTCCGATTTGGCCATAAGCGGATTCAGCATCAAAAAACGAGCCAAGGAGAGAAAATTTACCTCGTTTGGCGGTCGAAAAATTTTCCCGTGCGGCGGCGGGTGGCGGCGGCCGGCTCCTCTGGCGTCTGGTTCTTCTTCTCCGGTGAGGCACTGGTGGCTAGGGTTTGTGGTCGGGTGTGGGTGGGGTTATTTATACCCTTCCCTTTTTAATCTCAACCGTCCATCAAGATTTAATCTAGACCGTTCGATCGCGATTTATTTGGGATTAAATCTGGGCCGTCCATCGCGATGCGATCTGGGCCGTCCGTGCCTGATTGAATATGGGCCGTTCGTACGCGTGAGATCTGAGTCGTTCGATCACGCGCACGTGGATCGCCCACGTGGCCCCGTCCCGCATCAGCGTTCTTTGCCACGCAGCGTGTCCTGGTTGGCCGGGGCTGCTGACGTGGCTCAATTTTTCTAAATTGCGTTTTGACCCCCGGTTTCCGATTTTCTTTTCAAAAACACCCCCAGAATCAAAATTTTCACATCTTTTTCTCAAAATCAATTTCAATTAAATTCAAAAATAATTTTACCCTATTTTATCATTATTATTATTTTTATTTTCATTAAATTAAATTAAATTAATTTAAATTAAATTAAAACCTTATAAATTAAATATATACAAAATTAAACTAAAATTCTAATACAAATTAAAATAAATTAAAAAATAAAAAAAATAAAAAAATTATTTTTTGTTTTTTTTGGGTGTTACATGTTTGGGGTATTTATAGGTATTATTAGCGCGTTTTAATCCAAAAAAAAAAAAATTAGAGAACCCGAGAATGGCCTGTAAGAGTAGTTGAACAGCTTAGCTTTTTGAGCATCAAATCGAGTAAGGATCCTTCACTCTATTCCCTATCATAGAATTAAAGTATAAATAAATAATAATACAATATTTTGTGTGAATTTAGAAAATGTGCACAATTAATTACGGATTGCTAATGGAGGCAGAACCGAAATTTATCTAGGGTTGTTTGTTGATTGTTTTTATAGTTTATATGCATGATGTGTAACACCCAACATTTATTTATTTTTTTAATTTTTATTTTATTTTTTATAAATATAATTATTTATTAATTAAATTAAATTAAATTTATTTTATTTTAATTTGATTTAATGAAAATAATAATAATAAAAAGGGTGAAAATTTTGATTAAAAATAATTTTGAAAAAAAGGGGTGAAAATTTGAGTTCTTGGTGTAGTTTAGAAAGAAAAATCAGAAACTATAGGTCAAAATACAATTTAAAAAAGTTATACCACGTCAGATGCCCGGTCAGCAGCCCCGATCAACCAGGACGTGCCAGGTGGCAGAGGCGCTGACGTGGGAGGCCACGCGGGGGGCGCCACGTGGGCAATCCGCGCGCGCGTGATAGAACGGCTAAGATCCGTTCCCGCGCGCACGAATAGTCCAGATTGAAAACGCGCACGGATAACCCAGATTGCATCGCACACGAATGGCCCAGATTAAATTGCGCACAAACGACCCAAATTGAATCGCGATGAACGGTCCAGATTCACTCCCTATTTAATCGCGATCGGACGGTCAAGATTAAAAGCGATGGACGGCCTAGATCAAAAGCGGATGGGTATAAATAACCCCATCCGCACCGAAACCCTAACCTTAGCCGCCAGAGCCCTCGTCGGAGAAGACAGCCCAGCTGTCGGGGAGCCGACCACCACAGCACCGGAGCAATTTTTGACCGCCAAACGAAGTAAAATATTTCCCTTTCTTGCATAAAATTCAATTTTAAACCCACCCATGACCAAATCGACGTGAAAGAACCGACAATTGACCGGAAAATACCGCCGAAGCTCGGCGGTGCTGCCACGGGGTGTTTCAAAAAATGCCTCCAATGAGGCCCTTCCTGATTCCCGTTCGATGTGATTTTTCCACCGTTATAATCACCGTTTCCTTCTCTACAGGTTGACCGAAGCAAAACATCCAATCGCAACGTGAGCCGGAGGAGCCGCTGCACCGAAGAACCCCACCACCGGTGAGTTTTAGTTTTCTACTTTTTTTGGCCCACCGAGGGCCCTAAGTTGTTGTTCTCGCAGGAATCGATGCAAGTTTGGCTGAATTCGGTCGAAAATAACCAACCCGAGGAGGGTCTCCGCCGCCTGCACGACAGAGCCGCCGTGCCAAATTTTTGAAATTGGCCGAGTAGGCCATGGGAATGATTTTTGGGTTTATTTGGGACATTTAAAGGTATCGTAAGTGCGTTCCAGTTCCCGAAAAAAATTCAGAGAACCCAAGGACCGCCCGTACGCGCAGTAACCATTTAGTTTTCGGCATCGAATCAGGTCAGGACTGATCACCCTATTTCTTATCATAGATGTGAAGTTTGAATAAATAATAATATGATCTTCTGTACAAGTTAGATAGATATGCATAATTAAATAGGGATTGCTAATGGAGGCCGAAATCGGACATTGTTCTATGTTGATTTCTGTTGATTTATTTTACAGTTTAAAGGTATGATGATATCTAGTTTAGGGTTTTAAATGCATATATTACTGTTTTACTTGACCACTGTGTGATTTTGGGATTTAAGATACGATTGTCTTACCGGGTGCATGTTCATTATTTATGTGATTGTGTTTAATTTGGTAACGGAGATTAAGGAGAAATAGGAAAGGGATGTGATCTAATAAACAGATAAAGTGACAGCCTCACTAGATATCCTAGGAGATGGTGGACGGGCCGGATTCATAGGGAACCCTATCATGAACGTTTTCTCATACCGGACGGGGTATGGAGACTTGGTCATTTGGCACTCATACCGGACGGGGTATGGAGACGACCCGCTTCACCTTCATACCGGATGGGGTATTGAGGTTTAATATCTTGGCACTCATACCGGACGGGGTATTGGAACGACCTTGGAATTAAGATTGTTAAGGAAAATGGTTCACGTGTAGTGGGTACACCCCTATGAATCCCCATGAATACTGGTAGGCTGGTGAAACGAAAAACGGTGATGATTAGTTATTGTTAATGAATATGAATTTATGATATGTTCTATGTTATTGATTGTGCATGAAGTTATGATCTGTATAATGTTATTGTCTTTATAGGTTGTTTTCACAGATTCCCCAATGGTAAGTAAAAGGGTAATAGTTTTACTTTTAATGAATGTATTGGTTTAAATTTAGTGCTCAATTGGTTGTTTTTAGTTTTTTACCAACTTTTACTTCTGTGCCGGCGATATAGTGTGATGTCCTTACTGGGCTAGTGTAGCTCACCCCTTATTTAAACATTTCAGATCATGAGGACCTGATTCCCGAGCCCGATCCGCAAGAAGGCTGCATGTAGATGCTAGATACTTTATAGTTTCCTTTATTTTTTCCATTTCTCGTATTTATTTTTGAGAATTTATTTCGTGATGTTTGTTTAGTACTTTTAAGTTATCGTGTAATAGATGTTAACTTTAACCTTTATTTCGCTTCCGCACTCAAATTATTATATGCATTTCCTTTTAAATTTTTGGGGCCGTTATAGTTGGTATCAGAGTCTCGTTCCTCGGACCCGTCTCTTACACAATAATACTTAGAGAAACACCAAACAATGAATTATCACTCAACCCTTCCTTATGAAATACAGGTACAGAGAGATGAGAAGATGAAGACCCCCACTAAACCGAGCAGCTCGGGATGGTTCGCTCAAGGAAGACGTGGACAAGATATTTGAGATGTTAAAGAGACTCATTGCTGCCTAGCAGGGCCGAGAGGAGAGGAGGGAGCTACCTGACCCTCCCCTACTGCCACAGGTTGAGCCACTACTACAGCGAGAGGATCCCAAGCCACCATGGTACAACCCTGCTCCTCCACAGTACCACCCGGTACCACCGCAATATGATCTGGTGCCTCAACCACGGTACTACCTGGCACTGCCACAGTACAATCCGGTCCCCCCACCGTATCAGCAAGTACCACCACAGGGCCCCCCAGTCTTCCCTCAGCCTGGCCCAGTCCTTTTTCCACGAGACCCAATTCCTTCCACGATTGACCCGGACTACAAAAAGAGGTATAAGAGACTAAACCCATCCATTTTTACAGGAGGATCATCTTTTGAAGATGCTGAGTACTAGTTAGCAGAGATAAAGAAGGCCTTCAAGACCTTAGGGGTGACTTCTGAGCAGAAGGTCACCCTTGCTACCTACATGCTAGTGGGAGAAGCAGACCGCTGGTGGGAACTCAAACATACCACCCTGCTTGTTCTAATTACTTAGGAATAGTTCCTAGCAGCCTTTCATGCAGAGTACCTCCCAGAGCATCTCCGACATCTGAAGGAGATGGAGTTCGTCCACTTGGTCCAGGGGAACATGACTGTATCATAATATGCTCGTAAGTTCCTGGAGTTGGGCCGATACTCCCCTAAAAAACTATTGGATGAGGACAGGAAGGCTAGGAGGTTCCAGTGGGGACTTCACCTAGAGATCAGGCAACATTTATTCGTGTTGGAGCTCAGGACCTATTCGGCCATTCTGGCTAAGTACAGCTGGTGGAGAGGAGCTTCCACACCCTCCCTCAGGTAGCAGGGAACCTCAGACCCTCAGCTCCACCCTGCAGACCAGCACCTACTGTGTCTATCCAACAGAACAAGAGGCCCAGGCCGGCGATCGAAGCTCCTCCCTCAGGCTCTGGTGGTAGGACGTGGTAAGATCTGTCAGTATTGTGGCAGGGATCATGGGGACCGATCCTGCTACCGCCTCAACAACACCTGTCGCATATGTGGTAGTTCCCAGCATTATGCGAAAGAGTGCCCAAAGAACCAGAATCAGGAGACCTCCTATCCAAGGCAGGGCTTACAACCTCACCCAGCAGGATGCCGAAGCCGATCCAGACATAGTATAGGGTATGTACACTATCTGTAACTATCTTGCTCATGTTTTGATTGACAATGGTGCATCGCATTCATTTGTTTCACCAATTTTTGCATCAAAATTTAATGTGTTACCTGATAAACTTGATTCTATGTTGTTTGTATCTACTGCTAGGAGTATGACACTATTGGGAGAAGTTGTCTACAGGGTTTGTGCTGTAGAGATGGCAGATAGGAAACTGAGTGTAGACCTAATAGAATTAGACAAGGAAGATTTTGATGTAATTTTAGGGATGAATTGGCTAGCGGCGTATCACGCCACCGTAGATTGTTTTATTAAGAAGGTTGTATTCAATCCTCCTAATGATGAGCCATTTACAAACTAATAAAATTATTTAGTATTTATTCCTTGATAGCAAGTTTTCTTATTCGTCAAGTACCTTAACCTTGCTGTTTTCTTTAACTAGGAAAACCCAAGAAAGACAATTTAAGAGATTCCAGTAGTCCGAGACTTTCCAGATGTGTTTCTGGATGAACTACCTAAACTGCCAGTGGATAGGAAAGTCGAGTTCACCATAGATCTACAGTCAGGCACCCAGCCTATTTCGGTTGCTCCTTACCGCATGAGCCACATTGAGATGGAGGAGCTGGAGAAACTGATTACTGAATTGCAGAACAGTGGTTTTATCAGACATAGTGTGTCTCATTGGGGTGCCAGAGTCACTTTTGCCAGAAAGGGAGATGGAACGTGAAGACTATGTATTGATTACAGAGGATTGAACAGGGTCATAATAAAAAATAAGTATCCCCTTCTCAAGATTGATGACATCTTCGATCAGTTACAGGGTGCGCATATCTTCTCTAAAATAGACCTGGGATCAGGTTACCATCAGGTAAAAATAAGGATAGAAGACATCCCCAAGACGACTTTTCGAACCAGGTACGGATACTATGAGTTCATGGTCATACTATTTGGGCTAACCAATGCCCCAACCATCTTATGGATATGATGAACAGGGTCTTCAGAAAATTCTTAGATCAAGTTGTCATCGTGTTCATCAATGACATCTTCGTTTATTCGAAAAGCAAAGAGGAACATACTCACCATCTAGCTTAGGTTTTGCAGGTTCTCAAAGGAAAGAAGCTGTATGCAAAGTTGAGTAAATGTGGATTTTTGCTGGAGCAGACCACCTTCTTGGGGCACATCATATCAAAGGATGGAGTATCAGTGAACCCTGAAAAGGTTGAAGCGGTGCTCGGCTGGGAGAAATTGACATCAGTTAAAGAAATCTGTATCTTTCTGGGAATGACGAGCTATTACCACAGGTTTGTTGAAAGATTTTCTAGTCTAGTTTCTCCCCTAACCTGACTCACAAAGAAGAATGCCAAGTTTGAGTGGAATGAGAACTGTGAAAGAAGTTTTTTAGAACTAAAGAAGCGGCTCACTACTGTACCTTGGCTGGCCTTACCGAGTGGATCAGGGGGATATATAGTTTACAGTGATGCCTCATATTTTCAGATCCTATATCATCTGGGTAAGAGCAACGTGGTAGACGATGCAATCAACAGAAAAATTGCAGGTATATTAGCCCATTTAATGGTTTCAGAATGTAGGCAAATTAGGGCCACACAATAGGTTCAGCTTTAGGATTTGAGGAGAGTCACATGTTTGAGTCATCTGACGGTTCAGCCTGAGTTAATCCAGAGAATAAGGAAAACTCAGTTAGCTGATCCCGCCCTAGTGGCCCTCAAGAATGACGCAGAATATGTAGTTAGCTCAGAATTTCGAGTCTCGGCCGATGGGTTACTCAGATTCCACGACAGGGTGTATGTTCCAGATGACAGTGAGTTAAAGAGAGACATTATGATAGAGGCCCATAGCTCAAAGTTTGTCATGCATCCTGAAAGCACTAAAATGTACCAAAGTATGCGACCCCGATTTTGGTGGAACGAAATGAAAAGAGATGTAGCAAATTTTGTTTCTAAGTGCTTGGTGTGTCAGCAGGTCAAGGCAGAGCATCAGCGCCCAGGCAGGCGACTTCAGCCATTACCGATTCCATAATAAAAGTGGGAATATATCAACATGGACTCCGTGATGTTTGTTTAGTACTTTTAAGTTATCGTGTAAGGGATGTTAACGTTACCCTTTATTTCGCTTCTGCACTCAGATTATTATATGCATTTTCTTTTTAAATTCCAGGGGGCTG
>NW_019028723.1:0-12123 GCF_000150535.2 Carica papaya | reverse complement strand
TTCGCTGCTGGAAACACCCAGTGCTGACCACACTGAGTGACACGAAAGTGCAGGTAATGCCAGTTGGCAAAGTGGCATTAAGCATCCCTAGCGGTATGAAAAGAGAGGCCGTGATGATATCATCTACGTTCGTACTGCTCCTCGTGGAGTAGATCCCATATCCAACCAAGTCTTTAATGAGGGAACGAGAGAATTCCCACTATTGCTGGCAGGCCAGCCGGGCTGGGAGCGCGGTGGGAACGGGCTTCCCAACAAGTTAACCCCGGGCCAGGGTCAGCATAGAATGAAGAGGATGACCCTAACGTTGTGTTGGCAAAGCCAACTTCTTGAGTTTCGGGTAGAGGAGAGCAGACATGGGGACTCGGGTAGGTGCGCAACATAACTAAGAGAGCTATCCCATTTAGGGCGAGACAAAAGGGGCAAGCACGAACAGTCTAGTGTCCGAGCAATTGGTCAGACGACGACTACTTCACTTATTAGATTAGTATTAGCCGCCTATCCTGGAATGAAATGAGATAAAATAGAAAGAACACGAAGTGCTAGTGCTATAGGATTGGTCTTTTTAGGGGAGAAAGCTCGCTTCTTCACAAGCTTATCCCCGCCCCGATCGGCAAGTCTCTCCATATCTCCTAAACTTCCCCCGGTCTTCTGCCTGAGTTGTATGAGGCAGAAAATTGTCCCACGTACGGTTCAGAGGCCTAGCCCCACCCCAACAGTAATGGTGCGGCTTAGGTCAACTAACACAAAGAAGATATAGTTCACTCAATGATTGCCTTTGGGTTCTAAACTCCATATGGGGAAGGAGCGTTGTTATTTGGAGGTCTCGATCATTTACATAAACCCACTTCTCATTCCATTTGTAGGAATTTGATGATCTATAAACCATCCCTAACGAACGATCGGCTCATGTTTGAGCATGATGAATCACTTCGTGCCGACCTCTTTTTAATAAAATTTTCGGCCTCATATGAGAATGGAAAACTAGAGCATTTTCTGCATCAATGGATGAAGAATCGCAAACATAATAATTTTTAGTTAACCATGTTCCCAGAAAAAAGATACTTTCGAGAAAGAATGAGCACGACTGAAGTTGCTACACATACAAATCTATTTATGGATCTATATACTTCGATTGGAACTGAAAGTTCCAGAATAGGTGGCTGGTATCCAGCCATAATGAAACTGCCTTTTATTTTTTTTATTCGGATAGGATTTATGTTGGCTTCGTTGGGAGGCTCGCGTAGTTTGTTACGTCAACTCCAAAAGGATAAGTTATGTTGGAATCGAGAAAGTTCCGTGGAGTTCATAATTTCATAAAAGGAGACAAAGTAGTAGCTGCGTTACATCAAGGCACTTCTTAGACGGTCCCTGTCTCGCCCGCCTATGTAGTAGAAAAACACTGAGTTCGATGTTGAATAGCCATCGTGAGTTCATCACCAGTGGCATAAGTAGAGGAGGCAGATGCGGTGGGGAGAAAGGCAATTTACTTCACTTCTTACAATTTTAGTTGAACCCGCAACAAAGCCAGCACCTACAGCCATTGCTTTCATGGGATCAACTGCTCATTTTCGATATAAAACTAGATAATCAAAAACTATCTTTGTCTCTATCTCTACTTCTGGGGGGCTCGATCTCTAAATGGATCTACTATAGCCACTCTCAATATGCTGAAACAGGTGCTAGCTTGAAAACAGTCATAGAATGAAGCTTAGTTTTCGCCCATATGCTAGAGATTATGTTGGGTTCGTCTGGGGATGCTCACTACGACTTAGCTTCTAGACCTTTCCCTCTCGTTAGCTTAGCTTGGCTTTAGTTAGAGAAAACCCAATGTGACTCCTAGTATTTATTGTTTGTTGTGATTTAGTCAAGTAACAAGTGTCAGCAATCCGTATAGTGATATTCTTAGTACTTTGACTTGAGTCACCATGGCTACATAGCGGTTCTCATTCTCACTATGGCACTTTCTCTTCTTTTAGTTATTATCATTCCTTATACTACATCATAGTCAGGACTGCTCTGGAATGAAGCAACTAGAAAGATAAGGAAGTAGCAGATACACGAGTGGAACATGCAAGAGTACTTTATTATAGTAAATCTACTGATTAAGTTATATACATCAATCATAATGCAATACAAATAATCTTCAAGAAATAATACACACAAACATATAGTTTCACTCTGAGATTAATCAGACAATATACACTAATTGTAATTCAATACAAGTAACTTTCAAATGATAACACACACAAAAGTATAATCTGACTTAAACTTATGATCTCTTTGTAAAAGAAGAAATACATCAACTATTAAACTAATTAATTAATTAATTAAGTATACACATATACCAATCAAATATATATATATATATATTCGGCTAATAAATATTTAGTTAATTAGATTATTAATTATTTATCTATTGGGTGGATGTCTATTTACTTTTATCCTTATCTATAAGAGTATGAGTTCAAATCAAACTATACATCTCATGATATATCATTTAAATATTAAAATGTATGAATTTTTACAAACGAAAATTGTACTAGAGAATTTTTATTATTAAATACATATTATAAAATCAATAATAACACACATAAATACTTCAAATTAAAGAGTTTTAAGCTGTAATGATTAGTATTAATTATATGCCTTGAGGAGGCTCCTTTGATCTTGAAGCAAAGTTCACACATCTTAGAAAAATCTACATTAGATACTTTGTCCCTACAAATTAAGAGAAGAAGACTAAACTATTAAAACCAATTAACTAATCAAACGTGGTTAATAACTACTCAAATCTACATCAAGATATATATTATGTACACATACAAAGCTTTAGTCGTGTCTAATAAGGTGATTTCACATTCAACTACGAAGGTGGAGAGCAGATAAGAGAAATAATTAGGACTGCAACCAGGTACTCCTTTAATTTCATATGCTATTCCAAAAAAGTGATCTACCATACCCTCTAACAAAAATTGAATGCAAATCAATCAATAATATCGATATATATACATGATCGGTAAACAGATAAGAGAAAAATAGATAAGATGTTAAGCATTAAACCTCTTGTTCCATCGAGTGGATCATGTCGAGGAGCTGTATGCTTCAATCCGTTTCGAAATGATTGGAGAAGAGAAAAAAAAAATTCTTAGAGAACGGAAATTTTTTTTTTCTTCAAATATGCAGTGCTCACCGAAGAGGTGAAGAGTTATAATGAGTTTACTATTTATAACAGATTGCTAATAATCTAGGTCATTTATAGTGATTGATATTTAGGTTATCAATATTCTATGAATTAATGAACTTGCATATTTTTGAATTTTCTGTTTCGAGTTTTGATTAATCTTGCTAACAGTTTTATGAGAAGAATTATTATTATTTTTTAAAAAATCAGAGTTTAATTTAATCCATTTTAATATTGTATAAATAACAAAGATATTTTTTATCCAAATAAATTACTTCAACTGATAAAAGGCATTATAATGGCATCTTTCAGAATAGTTAATTGCTGCTAAAAATTAGACAATAGACGATAAAATTTTTCTAGCATATTTATATTTTCACTAAAAGTCCAAATGCCTAAAAGTAAATTTGCGGCAAATAGAGGAAGCCATGTATCCATTTCATGCACAACCTATCCATTTCTTTATTTAAAAAAAATATTTAACTTTTATAATGACAAAAAGAAGTATAAAAGAAACCAAAAATAAAATATGTTCTAAAACCTAAAGAAAGTTCAATCTCCTCTGTTGCAAGACACTAAAACATCTCTCTCTCTGTTAGTTGCATCTCATTACAGTCATCACCCATCACCTCTTGTTATTCATTGAAGTATCAATTTTTCTTATCAGTCATTTAATACTGTATTTTAAAAAATAAATTTATGTTACTTAATTCACTCATTTGTATGTGATTAAATTATTTATTCAAGTTAAATCACACCTTATTATTTGACTGAACTACAAATTTAGTTGTATTTCTTTCTAGTATTGTATAAGTCAATAAACAATGTAAGTTTGTACAATAACATCTAATACAACATTTATTTTTTCCTTTTAAAAAAATCATGGATAAAAACCATTCTGCTTAAGCAAGTGAACAACAAACTGAGACTCATGGACAACTATATATCATTGAGAAGTCTTTACTACATCTCTAGCTATGTTATGTACTATCTAACTATGCTTTTACATCAAATTAAGAAAAAGAGAAAAAAAATGTGGAATGAAAGTTACTTTCAAATCCAACTAAAAATTAGACAATAAACGACAAAAGTTTAGTAGCTGATAGAGGTTGTCACTAAAAGTCAAAATGTTGCTAAGTAAATATACAACAAATAAAGGAAGCCTCTTGTCCATTTCATGCACAACCTGTCAATTTCTTTACTTGGAAAAGAAATTTATTTAAATTTTATATACGCAAAAAGAAATACATAAGAAGCTAGAAATAAAATAGTTCATCTTTATGTACTTAAACCTAAAGAAAATTTGATCTCCTCTACTATAAGACATCAAAGTTTTTATCGTTGTATTAGTTGAAGTCATCATCAATCGCCTCTCGTTATTTATTAAAACATCAGTTCTCCTTATCAATCATCAAATACTGTATTTTAAATAGTAAATGTATGTTATTTTATTTATTCATTTGTTTGAGATTAAATAACTCATTCAAGTTAAGATCTACTTTGTTATTTGATTAACCTACAAAATTAGTCGTATTTCTTTCTAGTGCAGTATTAATTTATACAATGTAAGTCAATATACTAACATCCATTACAAAATTTACTTTTTTTTAAGGAAAAATCATCATCCATTAAAAATAAAAACCATTTTGCTCAAGTAAGTGAACAAAAAACTTAGGCTCATGAATAAATATATATCTTTCAATAGTCCTTACTACATTTCTAGCTAAGTTATATACTATTTGGTTAAACTTTTAAATCTAACTAAGAAGAAAAGAAACAAAATACAGAATAAAAGCTTAAACATCCTCAAGTAACAAGTAATATTCATCAAGTATAAAATTTGTACCTTGTACCTTTAAAAAGGGTCCTATTATAGCTAGAAATTAGAGAATAGAAGACATAATTTTAGCAGTTGATTTAGACTATCACAAAAGTTGAAATGTTGCTAGGTAATATGCGACAAATAAAGGAACTCATGTGTCCATTTCGTGCCCACTCTATCTATTTCTTTACTTGAAAAAAAAAAGTTGTTTAACTTTTGTATCAATAAAAAGGAGTACCAAAAAAAATTAAAAATAAAATAGTTCTTCTTTGTCTTCAAACCTAAAGAAAATGTGATCTACTTTGTTGCAAGATACCAAAGCTTTTATCTGTGTTGGTTGCACTTTATTGTGGTCACCATCAATCGCCTCTCATTTTTCACTGAAGTGTCAGTTCTCATAATTGGTTGTCAAAGACTATATTTTAAACAATAAATATACATCATTCGATTCACTTATTTATTATAGTATTACATAAGTCATTCAAATTAGGTTCTATTTTATTATTTGATTGAACTATAAATTTAGTAGTAGCTGTTTTTAACACTAAATCAACTTATACAATGGAAGTCAATACAATAGCTTCTAGTATAATATTATTTTTTTAAGATAAAATGATTATTCATTAACAATAAAAACCATCATGCTCAAGTAAATGACCAAAAACATCATGGTCAAGTAAGTGAAACAAAAATTGAGAAGGTTCATGAATAATTATCTATCTTTCAGAAGTCCTTACTCATCTTTAGCTAAGCTATGTATTATTCTTATTATACTTTTGAATCCAACTAAGAAAGGAAACAAAATGCAAAATGAAAGCTTAAACATCCTCAAGTAATAACTTAAACTCAGAGAAATATTCATGAAGTATAAAATTTATACTTGGTATAAAATTTACCATATAACTAAGTAAAACAAAATCTATACTAAATTAAATTTTAGGACATCTTAGTGTAGCATAACATTAAGAAAAAAAAGAAAAGACTAAAACCTTAAGATTTAGATGTAACACCGTAATTTTATAGTTTTATTAAGACCTAATACATGCTCAAAACCTCATAGTTGTCGTAAGATAGGTTTAGAACATGAGAACAATTTTAAAACCCTACACAACCTTTTGGCAAAGCTATCTTGTAACCTCATAGGTATCTCAAAATAGCTCTAGAAGCAAAAAGTTTCTTAATCCTCAATTATCCTTGAACCTTAACATTGTTTATCCCAAATTATGTAAGTAGTAATGAAGCACTACACAAGGACCCATGAGTTTCCCTACTTGATATTATTAGAACCTTGATGCAATACATTTTGGTTTTATCCAAGAATACCTTAAAAAGAGTATTACTACCTCTTATACCACATATTAGAGAAATTAATATTACTTTTAGATGGTTAACTAAAAACATTAATTGAGAACAATTGAAAATCCTATATCATTTGTTAGATAAAATGATCTAGTAAATCCTTAATTATATATTTTTATAAATATTGAACCTTTCAACATGAATTTCATTAAAATTTCTTGCCCAAGTGTACAAATTACTTAAATCTCATTTTTGTTTAGTTATTAAAATTTGATATACATAAAAAAAACATATATCTTGTAAATTAAGGAATAAATTTCTTGCTTCCTAGTAATACTCTATTGACCTCTCTATAGTACTATCAAATGCAACAAACTCCTTACAAGATACAAGAGAAGGAATAAATGGTGATTTTATACATCTCAAAAATGCCCAATTAAGCCCATCAAAAAATTGGTGCCATTTGATTGTCGTTGCACTCATTGTGGACCCCATTTGCCTGGTGAGGTCCTTGATTAATAATCGTGTGATCAAATCCTTTGCTGGCTCTGAAACCATGGTTTCTTTGGGAAACTCAAGTGCTCGAGCCACAATATTCGCTAGGGGCAACTCTTGGTCAACTCCCTTACATGACATCTTCCCATATAACATTTCAAATATGAAATCCCTAGTGTCCATCAATCAACTGTATTTCCATGCCCTTCACCAGACACATTTTCTGGTGGTAAGTACTTATTGGCTCTGTGATGATTTCCATAATGATGTGATGTGTTGACTTTTTTCTATTTGTGTTGACTGGGGTATAAGTAGGAGGCTACTGCAGGTGTGATACAATTAGGTATAATGCATGATGAATTAGAAAAGTTGGGTTGATCATCAGGATAACAACTTATTTTTGTGATTGATGATGTATTTTTATAAAAAATTATGTGGATCGTTGATGTGGAATTATCGTTTTTTCATCAAAGATCAAAGCTAGTCAATGAAATATGGTCGTTGAATCTTACTAACATGTTTACGGGCTTCAAATCACGGTAAACTATACCCATCATGTGTAAGTATTCTCAGGCCACTATGACGTCATATGCATAAAACCTGTGCAAAAAAGAGAAGGTCACAAATCTTTTAAAAAAATAAATGAATAAATTTAAGTTCAAAATATACAAAATTGAGTTTTATAAGTTATACAAATAGCTTGTTGAAAATTTTAATACTTTATTCTATTTAATATATTTAAGAATATGTTTAATATACTATTAAAATATAATTTTCTCTTGTAATATTACCCGAATTAGCAAAAATATATAATATGTTTAATTTATCAATATATAAACAGGTTCATGAACTTGTAAACCAAATTCCTTCATATTTTAATTTGCCTCTTATACTTTAACATTTTGGGACCATATTAATATATGAAAAGAAGATTTTTCTTAATTAATAAAGATGAAAATAAAGATGGTATCTATATATACATATATGCATATTTATGCATAAATATGATAGAATCAAGCAGGTGTAAAGGAGAAAGGTTAGAAATTTCAAAGAAGATACTTACAATTGGAAATTATATAAATATATAATGTGTGTGTGTCTCTCTCTCTATATATATATAACCTTCTCAATTTATCAATATATATGTGTGTACGTGTGTATATTGATAATGTATGTATGTATATCACGATAATCATATAATATTTTTTTATAGATACAGATAATTAATGTTGTTGTGTGTACGTACCGGGCAGCAGCTTTGTTGAAGCATTTATTTGGTTTCCTTTGACAAAGGACATGAAGATCGCCACCCGGACAGAATTCAGTGAGTAAACATGACCACTGATCACAAATGAATTTCATACTTATTGTTATTGGTGCCACATATGATTGCTCATACACCATCATATATATGAATTATATGTTTATATATATATACACACGTGTCTAGACATATGATGAAAAAAGTAAGGGAGGGTAAATTTTCATACATAATTGATGACATCATAAATCAAATTAATTAGTGAATATAGTAAATAAATTTCATATTTATTTTTTATTGTACATATTATTAATATATTTCTTAACTGAGTTTTTTTTTTTAAATTTAAAAAAAAAATTAAAAAGCGCATAGGCAGTGGATGCAACCAAACATGAATTCTTAGTAATGAAGAAAAAAATAAAAATCTTTCTTGAGGTAATATTCTATTTTATATATTTTATAAAATTTATATTCATATATATCTTTTTCTCTTATAAATTTCATAAAAATTTTAATTGAATTTAAATTTACATACTTATATAGTATAAAATATTCTATATTTTTAATAAAAGTTAAACTCATAAATTTTAAATAGAACATAAGAGTTTTAACTACTATCATATTGTTATAATTCAATATAATTATTAATAGTTATAATTATACAGCCGGCAAAATAGATTTTCAATGAAGTAAAACTCATGCTGTATAAGAATGCAAATTTAAATTTAGTTAAAATTTTCATGAAGTCCAAAAGAAAAAAAATATCCATGAAAATAAAATTTTACATAATATATAAAATAAAATATTACCTTAAGAAGGATTTTTATTTTTTCCTTCACTAATGCAAATTCATGTTTGATTGCATCTAATGCTTCCATGCACTTTTTTATTCAAAAAAAGAAATTTAAAAAAAAAAATAAGAAAAGTCGGTAAAGAGATATATTAGTAATATTTTTTAAAAGTTATTTACTACATGAATATATAAAGACTGTTAATTAATTTATCATGTCAATTGTATATAAAAACTAACCCTTCCTTACTCTTTTTATCTAATACCTGGACAAATTCCTCACATTTCAATGCCATTCGACATGCACGAAGGCAGCAATTAATATCAGCTAATTATTTCTTAAAAAATAAAAATTAGGTACGTCTATTAATTAAGTGATATGCATCACTCATAACACAATACAAATAACCTCTAAGTAAAAATACACATAAAAATACAGTTTGACCCGTGATTAGTCAAGTGATATACACTAATTACAATACAATACCAATAACTTTCAAATGATGACACACATAAAAAATACAATCTGATTCGAACTTATAATCTCTTGTAAGAGAAGAAACATATAAACTATTAAACTAATTATTTAATTAATTAAGTATACACATATATAGTTAATTAAATTAAAAATTATTTATCTTTTGGGTAGATATCTAACTACTTTTATCCTTATCTATAAGAGTATGAGTTCAAATCAGACTATACATCTCATGACATATCATTTAAATATTAAAATGTACGAATTTTTACTAGCAAAAATTGTACTTGAGAATTTTTATTATTAAATATATATTATAAGATCAATAATAACACACATAAATATTCCAAATTAAAGAGTTTTGAGCTGTGATGATTAGTATTACTTATATATCTTGAGAAGGCTCCTTTAATTTTGATGTAAAGTGCAAAAATCTTAGGAAAATTCGCATCAGATACGTTGTGCCTGCAAATTAAGAGTAGAAAACCAAATAACTAAAACCCATTAATTAATCAAATATGGTTAATAACTACTCAAATATATATCGAGATATATATTATAGACACATACAAAGCTTTAACCGTGTTTGATAAGGTGATTTCAGATTCAGCCATGAAGGTGGAAAGCAGATTATAGAAATAATTAGGATTGCAACCAGAATCTCCTTTCATTTCATATGCTGCTACAAGAAAGTGATCTGATATATCCTTTAACAAAAATTGAATATAAATCAATCAAGGACTTCGATATATATATATATATATAATCGGTAAACAAATAAGAGAAAAGTAGATCATATGTTAAGCAATAAACCTCTTGTTCCATCGAGTGGATCATGTGGAGGAGCTGTGTGCTTCGATCCTGCTATTCGAAATGATTAGATAAGAGCTGTAACAATCCATACCTCCATAGGGAGTCGAGGTACCGTAAGAACTTTTATTCCTACCGCAGAATAAACAATAAACTTCTATCTCTAAATAAAAATAAGTACATCCAAGTGCAGTGTTCACATCCCTCACCAGTGAGGGTTAACCATTACATCTAACTAAAGTCATCCTTTCCTACATGTGCAACACAGAAACACTCTCTACTCACCCAGATCGGCTCCCAGAGTTTGTTTGTTCCCTTGTTAATCCCATTCCTACTTCTAAACAACATCACTTTTACCCTCACAAAGAACAGTGGCTCTGCTCACCTGGATATGCCTCTAAGAATTTTATATTTATTTTGCTTTTAATCCCTATCCAGTTCATTTCCCTATATCTGCTCACCAATACCACCATTTCCCTAACAGCCATCAAGAGAATTTAATCCAAAAGATAACAGAATAATAATTCCCAAACAGATATCAGATTCAGACCACTATTTTCCTATTTTTTTTAATTTCCTATCCCTCTCTCATTCTCATCCTTTCAATTTTCCTCTTATGTTTCTAGTATATCTTCTCTGTCCTCTCCTCATAGCTGTCCACACGATAATTCCATCATTTTGTCCGATCTTCTATTTATCCTTAAATTTCACTCTCAATTTTTTTTTTTGTTTTTACTCCTGGTTCTAATATGATTTTAAGAAAATGTCCCTATTCCTATATCAATTCATTTCTTCCAAAAAATATCTTAAAGAATTTAGAAGATAAATTATACTCAAGTGATGAAAGTTAAATTTTACTTACTTTTGTTCTCAATGACGGCATTAATCTGATTGACAGATTCCTCCCTTGTTTCACTCCCGATTCCACCGCTAGTTGATTAATCTTATTAAAGAAATCACACAAAAACTACCTCTCATTTTACCTTAGCTGTGAAGTTTCTTCATCTCCCTCTTCCCCTGCAGCCCAACGTCCTCTTTTAAAGTGAAGGAGAACCATCAGAACTGTTGAGGATGGCAACGAAATTCCTAAATTAAATAGAGATTACAAAATATTTTTTGATAATTGAGACATAATCAATATTTTTACTTTTAATAAATAAGGCAGAAACTAATAACATCTTCTTAAATATAATTATATATTTATATATTTACTTTTTGAAAAGAAGACTTTTATCTCTTTAATTTCTTAAGTAGTAATCAAATTTTTAAATTTTAAAGACTAATGAAGAAAAGAAATCTCTAAACTTTGGCTTCTAATAAGCATTCAATTCTCTAAATTTAGATATTCTTTAAGTCCAATCTTATAATAGTTTTTTTTATAGATAACATAATGAAATAATATTAAAACTCTAAAATATTTGATTACATAAGTTAAAAATAATGAAAATACGATTTCTATCTTTTCAATTTTTATATTTTAAAGACTAATGTAGAAAGAAATCTCTAAATTTTGACTCCTAGTAAGTATTCAATTCTCTATATTTAGATATTTTTTAAGTATAATCTTGCAATAATTATTTTAAAGATTACATACTTTAGAATGAAAAATAATGTTAAAACTCTAAAATATATAATTACATAACTTTAAAAATAGATTATGACACTTCTATTTTTTTTCTTCTTGATGCTTACGACTTTTCTTTCAATCTTTCTTTAATGCTATGATTTATATTTATGTTGCAATATTTAGATAGAAAACAATAAGATAGTTTTTTTATAAAATTAGCTCTATTAATTTCTTCACCACAATATAATTTCTTCATAATCTTATCCTCACATTTGCTATTATGTTACAATGTGATCAATTTTAGGTGATCTAGAAATATAAGAAGAGTTAAAAAATAATTGGGAGAAAGAGGAGAAAAAACATAAGGAAATGAAATAGGAAAACAAGAGTTAGACTGGAAGCATTATAGAGGTAAGTTCT